>JBBMKC010227730.1:0-11749 GCA_037834085.1 Bipalium vagum | reverse complement strand
TTTAAATAACCAAGCGTGTCTTGTCAGTCAAGACATAGTTTGTAGCAATTAGTCATAAATAAATTCTCAGGCTAGGAGCATCAAATAATTTTTTGAGATCCATTTCTTAAGTTTTACCCTTTGTTTTTTTTGTTTGTACTTCACACGCTAAGTAGGGCGGTGAGATACATTTGTTTTTCTTCAATGAGGACCTCTAAGCCTAAGAGCGAGAGGATTTTTATAAATAATAATTTTAATTAATAAAATCCAAATCGGTCAGAATTGTTATCACTCAGTTGTTATAATAAATTTTAATTCGATTTCAATAAAAGTATTAAACCTATCTCGTTAATTTAGTTCATTTGAATAATTTTTAAGAACACAACCTATCGCAACCTTCAATCGTTGAGACCTAAGTTGTACTCAAGCTCCGACCTTTAACATCCTTTACCCACCCACTTAAAATCTTAACAATTCTTATTATTAATTCTTATAATTCTTATTATTAATTCTAAAACCCAACAAAATTAATGTAAATAAAATAATATATGTTTCTGAAAATAGAATTTAGGTGAATGAAATAACATGAATTTCTAAAAAAAATAAATTATTTTAAGATAAGAATAATAACATTACAGTAGTTAAGAAGCTCACAAATAAATCGCACAAAACTGCTCACAAAGAGACATACAGAAGAGAACGTTTTACAAACCAAAAGAACAACTAGTCACGCAAGAAAACGTAAAGAAGAAGACGCTGTGGTCAAACAATTGTTCTAAATTAACATAGTTAGTAAGGAATTTCTTTTTAAACTGTAAAAACTATGTGCGATTATGATAACAGAAATTTAATTTTATATTTCAAATTATATTCTAAACTATCAAGCAATCTTTACAGATTGTCTTAGTAATACTACTCATATGTTCTTATAAATATAAATAAAAAATAAAGTGCTCGAAAATTATTCGAAAATTAAAAAAATTTTTTCTTTTCTTCCATTTTGTGTCAACAGATTTCTTCATTTTGATCATTCCATAAAATAGTCAAATTGTGAAAATCATAATTTCAAATAAATATTTTGAAATCAATTTTACATTGTGATATTGAAGTTTGATATTTTTGCTTTGAACGTTAATCCGTAAACCCTTTTGATCATATTTATTTTGTTGAGTTACCTAAAAGTGCCTAAATCGATTTTCTTTACTCCATTAAACTCATATATTTAGGAACTTAACAAAAAAAGCAAATTACCTTTATGCGATATTGAGATTGGGTGTTGTTTTCAACCTTTCATTTCCACACTACTCTTCTCAAACTAATATTTTTATGCTATTTATAAAATTTTATTAATTAACTTGCATCACTTTTTAATAATTAGAAATAATAATATTAAAATAGCCAGTTTATTATTTATTTATAATTTGAAATGAACAGAGATAAACAAAAAAGAAAAAAGAACCTCAACAAAGGATTACTATTTTGTGGAAAAGGCAAAATAAAATAAAGAATAAATATAAAATTATAATTCAAACAGTTAAGGCATTTGAAATTCTTAAAATTACATAAACGTAATATATAGAATCTTAGGTTTGATAAATGACATATTTATAATTTGCGTAATTTAGACATTTTTAAGCTAAAATATAATTTATATTAATTAAAAATGTTGAAAAATAGATCTTCAGAATAATTTAAATTTTAAGTTTTTGATAAATCGCTATCTTTGTTTAAAATAATGCAAAATTTAAAATTTCATATTTACATAATTATTTAAATTTTAATTTTTTTAAAAAAATTTAATCATTTTTTAATCATTATATCTATCTGTTTTTATTTCATTTTTAATAAAAAATACATTAAAGTATCACAATGATTATTAATTTTTTAAATTTTGTAGATTTATATGGATGAATCCGAAAATTCTACGTTATTCCAAAACATAAATGATATAAGCCAGATGGAACAAAATGAAGATTTTAATTATCTCAACCGATTGTCTGATTGTCATTTTGAAGAAATAAAAAGTAATGCTTACTCTATGACTAATTCCGATCCAGTTGGTGATAATTTTTGCGTTACCATCCATGAAAAAGAAAATGTAGATAATAATATTCCGGTTGATTATTATGACGAAGATTGTATTGAAATCATAGAATCAAATCCTGGGACACTCTCAAATCAGGTGGAAAACAACTGTGATGTCCAGGTTATTCTTCAATTTTTATTTTGACTTTTTTAATTCATTATTTTCTTGAAAATATCTAAACTTTATTTTGGCTAAGTTTAAAAACATTTAAAATATAAAAATGTTTTGTTCTGTAATTAGTTTAATAAACTGTGACAGAGAATTGTGGTTTTCAATTAAAGGTTTGTGTAATAATTAAATTTACTAAAACCAAGAATATTTTAGCATTATTAATTAACTCATGGGTCTTTAATTTAAGTAATAAATAAATTTTAATAAACAAACCGTATAAGTGCATAATTCTGTTTAATTTTCTTGGTTTTTTGAGCTGTTACAATAAATCGAAACATTTCCCATTCTATCTCACAGAATTTCTAATCAAACGTTGTAAATCACGCTTTAAATAAAATGTAACACAAATTGCAAATATAACTCAAATTGTGTAACTGTAATAATTTACCATATTAATAAATCGATTTAATAAATTACAACATTAAACTTACACAATTTCGTAATAGGGAAAATGATTATATCATTTTATTATTATTTCGTTGTCTAAGTTTTTTCTAAAACTTTTACTTTTATACATTTTCGAACAAAGAATGTAATATTCACTTAAAAATTTTGGCATTTCCTGTTCCATATTAACATGAAGTTAAAAAAACAAATAAATCCAAGTCTTGTGAATTTTGCTGCTGCAATTTTTGAATTCCACCTCTGTAAAATGTTATAAATTTGTTTTCGTCAAAAAATTTAGTTCCGAAACTGGGTATTAAGAATGGAGACGGTAGTTGAGGTTTCCCACACTAGGTCTTCGATGACAGACTTTGTCATCTTTGAAAGATGCTGTCTTTTTTCTTATTTTGGTACTTTGAAAAGTTTAGAAGCTAAGTGTTATATAGTTCTCAACCAATTGTCACGTTCTTTGATGAAGAATTTAAAATTATTTATACCAAACTGAAAAAAGCTTCTTGTCTTAATCTTCATTAGAAATTCTCTCTTGTGAACGCCCTCCTTAAACAATTGATGGATTTTCATAATCTTGGCCATTTTAGCTCTTTGATAGTTTTAAATGATCACTTTAGAAACTGACACTTATTTACCAAAACATGTAACAAAAAAGACCCAGAAAAAATCCAAATTCAACAATTCTTAAATCATAAATAAAGGTTTTTCCACCAATGATTGTGTTAGGTTATAGTCAATTTATTATAAAGAAAGCTACTTGAAAAGATATTGCTACATATTTCTTTTATTGATGAATTATATTGATTTACTATATAAGTTGATTGAATTATAATTTATATTTTTGAATTGATTTCGCTCACTTAAAATTAATATAATTCCAATGGGTTTGTCTTTTCGCTTGACTTAATATTTCCCCCACTTTTTTCAAACTAAATTCTCAAGTTTAATTTCAGTGAAGATCGTTTTTTTTAAAATTTTTTATGGTCTGCATAGAAACAAAATTTCTTTTCCAGCACTAAACCTAAATTTTTAGATTTTTACCATACTCTGAGTTTTTAAAGTATTATATTCCAAAAATTTGAATCCTAAAACTTTTCCTAAAAATATTGATCGAAGTAAAGTGGGAACACTTTTTTCCTAATTGTTTTTTATTTATTTATTTTTCACAAGAGATAACAAATCTCTTTTTTGTCAATTCATAAATCTTGAATCAAGTTATGAGACATTTTAAAGACATTCCATTCGCTGGTGCAATTATTTTAGAGAAATTGTTAATTTGAATAATTTTTTTGATTTCTTCATTTTTCTATTATTTTTCTCAGTTTTGCTTTATTATCATTTAAAATATCTTAACATATAATTTTTTGTTTGTATTTATTTCTGAGTTTTTTTCACGTTTTTCAAAAAAAAATATTTCATTAAAATTTTTGAATATTTCAAAAGAAAAATTAAAGAAATATTTAAGGTTAAAAGGATTTAAAAGTAATAAAATATATTGGAAAATAATTCAGAATAAGTCTTGATTCATTAAAAATAATAAATCATTATTTAATTAATAGTATAGTAATAATCGTAATTTTTAATTTTCAAACGTTATTTTTAATATTTATTTATGATATTTTATTATATATTATTTATTTATGAAAAAAAAATAATTATTATTGATTAATTAAAAATAATTACTAATTTTATTACAATAAAAATAAAATTAATATTAGTATTAATTTAATAATAGTATCAATTTTTAATTTAATATTTGCTTATTATTACTATTTAAGGAAAATGTTAAGAGTAATAATATTAATTATTAATAAATTGAATTAATTATTATTTTTATGTTTGGTTTTATTTTAAATCAAATTATGGTGCTATTTGAAACGAATATTTATTAAAGGATGACTCTGATGATTGTGTTATCATTGAAAATCCTGCAGAGATCATATCCGATAAGCCTGTATCAATGGCTGTTCCCCTAAACATCCAGAACAACAACAACAATCAGATTGTGGTTTGTAAAATTAAAATTTAAACGACTCGTTATTGATTTATAATTTAGAATATGGATTCCTTCAATAATTTCAACGTTCAATTCGATACAGATGATCCATCATTTAATAACTGGTCTGAACAAAATAACAGACTGATTCCCATTGATTTTGGTCTCGATAAAAACGGTGCACAACAACAACAATACACAGTTCTTAATTACACTCCCGGTGAAATACCGTCTTGGGAAAGAGTAGTTGAACCGTTTACCGAACAGAATCAGTGGTCAGAGAAACAGAATTTTATGAACAACGTTCAATTTATAAATATGGATATGATGTCACCGTCGGTGATGACAAATATCAATTCCCTCGACATAGGGAATACGTTCAATGTGCCTCTCATATCGTTTGATAATTACCAAGTTGGTGCTCCTTTGCCGACCATCAATATCCAGCCTTCAGTGAACAATGTGAATCGTATACAAATCGATCGGCTTCCGGAAAAAATCAATGATCCCAAGAAAACCATAACAGCTCGAAACAAAGTCCACGATGAATCGATAATGATGAAGCGAAAACGAAAGCGAGAAGAGAAAATGAAAAAAATGAAAGAAAATTCCGGACTTGGAGAAAGATATGCAGTTTTAAAGTGAGAATCAATTCATAGATCTAACTTGATTGATTTGTAAATTGTGGAAAACAGTGGTTTGAAATGGCGCGATGGACCGGCTTCTTATTGGTACGACTTTTACAATGTTCCAGCAAACGCAAATATTATTGATTGTTCAATCAAACCGACTATCACGTCTAGCGACATCGAGGAACAGTCCTGTCGGTTGCCGAATATTGATTTAGGTAATTTTATTTATTTTCCGGTAAACAAGGTCTGATTTTTGCGATTTTCTTTTTAATAATAAAAAAAATAATTCGTACCTTCAACGCTTTTATTTCATTTCCCTTTCCATCATTATTTATTTAATATTATTATCATTGTAATCTTATTATTATTATTATTATTATTAAAAATTATTATTATTTATTATTCTTAGATTTTATTTAAGCGTTTTACTGGTATATAAATTATAAATACTTTCACCTTGCAATTCACCGTTATTTAATTGCAAAACACATTTCCAGTGGCTTATCTTTTAAAAGAAAATTGAATTGTTTTTGTAATTGAATAAATTTACTTTCAGAATTGCTAAATGAAGAGGACAGTAATTTTTCGACTTGGCAGCTTGTTCAATGGGAGGACGAAATAATTATTGATTCTCAATTGGCAAAAGATGAAATAATTGAAAGTAATAAGAAGAATGCTTCACATGCAGGATGGATTCCGTCGGAAAATTGTTTGGACATGGTTGCATTTCAGGTGAACAAATGGTTATGCTTTTAAATACATAAGTCTGATGTTGTATTTTTCTTTCACACTATTAACTTCGTAATTGGTTGTAAATATTTGTTACATAACCTTCCATTCCACCTTTATTTCGTGGTGTATGTCTCCCGTTTTCGTATTGATATGGATTGAGGAACATTAATTCATTTGGTTTTAAAATTCCATGACGAGGATTGTGCATAGTTGACTTCATTAAAACTTATTTGAATTTTAGAGAAATAAGTTACGATCAATAATGAGAGCTGTATTTTTAATCCTAATTTTAAAGAAATCTATTTAACTTTTGTTAAGTATTAAGAAAATGAAACTTTTGAACAAAATTTATTGATTTATTTTTTTTATAAAGATTATTGAATAATTTTATTTTTAAACCATTATGGGATTTTGTAAATTCTATACTTATTTTAATTTAATTTAACATGTAAGAGGAAAGGTGTAAACTCTCAAAGTTCGAAACATATTTAAATATATGGAAGTATACACTTTAAAAATCAAAATAAAAACCTTTTTCATTTCTTGCACACAAGATATAAGTTGTAGTTAGATCGATTTCATTCTTAAATATTAAAATATCAATGTTTATAATAACATAAATATAATTGAATTATTAAAATCAATAAAATTTTTCTTAATAATAATTATTATATAAATATAATTATTTTTATTAAAAATTATTGTGAATTGATTAATTTTAATGTCGATTTTAATTTTTATATTAATTAAATAAATAACCAATTTAATTAAATAAATAAAATATTTTATAATAATATTATTTTTATTATTAATTTGAATAGATCGATTTTATCAGACCAGTATTAAAAATTTATTTTTATCTCATTAAATTGATATTATTTTTACTTAAAAACATTTAAAATTTTTTATCAGAACGCTTTTTCCGGAGAATATTTTGGGATATGGCCTTCTTCGTCTTGCGGAACTAAAATTTTTCAGCCAGATGTATCGCAATGGCATAGTATTTTCGTTGTGGAAAATGCATACATGACCTCAACTGATTGGATCAAGAATATAATAATCGATCGTCGTAATTCCAATGCCCAACAGCCGTTTCTATTAGAACTGGATCTGAACAATGAGAAAATTCATTTCGATTTCACAAATCCTCAACAGACGATCGACATTTTGAAATCAGAACCAAATCGATTGAATAAATCCAGCACATCTGTTCCACTTTCGTATTTGCAAAAAGAGAATGACACTGAAAAAGATGCAAAAGGCACTGAAATAATTTCAAACACTACCAGTGATCTGCTGAATGTTAATGATTCGAAACCAACGAGAAAAGAAAGATCCTTTAATTTGGTAATGCTTTGTATAAGCACAGAATTTTTCTGATTTGTACTTGGTTGATTGATTGACATTTGAGAAATAATTTATTTATACTTTTCAATCGATTTGATTGTTCCAGTTCAATGTCTTCATCATTTATGTTATATTATATTTGAAAAAATCTATTTATCTGAATTCTATTGTAATTAAATATTTTACAGAATTTTATTTTATTTTCTGATGAGAAAAATGCACAATAAAATCAATTCACATGGTTTAGGTTTTTTTAAACTCAAGAATTTTTAATTTTGAAATTTTGAGTAGTAATAATAGAAATAATATTAATAATAGTAATCAATAATATTAATCCTAATAATAATTCTAAATAGTAATAATTATTACTGATTTCATTTATATTTTTGATTTTTTAAGAAATAAATTAAAAGAAATATTATTAACACAAATTTAATGTGTAAAAAATAGATTTCCGAAAATTCCGAATTCAATAACGACAAGCCGAAGGATTCAATACCAGAACATAGAGTCAATAATAAGACAGAACTCATTAATTATTCAAGCGAGAATTATTATCATTATGTCGATCAAAAAATTGAGAAAACCGATTTTTATTTGGATCTATCTGAATGTTATCACTATCGAATGAGATGGAATGATGATGACCAGACTCCTCTGAAGCTCCATGGCATTCAACACAGTCTTCCTGCTTTACAATTAAACCCAATGTTTTTCCCCATAAAATTGACCAATCAATTTCTGCGCACATTTCATAGACCTCGTTTATCTGAGTAACTTTTAAAAATCTGTGTGAAATGTAATTGAGTTTTTTTTCACTCATCGATTTTTCAGTGTCAAGAAATCAATTACCCATTTATTCCAATCACCACAATCAATCAATAACTTTTCGGATCTAATGAAAACTGAGCTGGAAAGTCGACAACAGGTTTCCAAACTTACGGGAAATGGAGATGTGTTTTTCATGCGCTCCGTGCTGGACCTGAGTGCAAGTATTGATCAGATCGTGCTCGCTGAATATTGCGAAGAATATCCTCCGTTGATGATGCAAGTATGTTCTGTGAATACATTTACCATGGAAATTACTCAGTAAAACTCGGAAATCATTATTCCAGAACGGCATGGTGTCGCGAATTGTCAACTATTTTTCCGGGTCTCCAAATGAACCGGTCATTGTGCCTCAGCTACCGTTCGGAGAAATTAAAGTCTCACAGCGAATCCCGTTTTTGGGCCAAATTCCCGAGAATCAGATATTACAAGCACTGGAAAACAACATGTTCCGAGCACCCGTTTACCCTCATAAAACAAGAAACACAGATTTCCTAGTCATTGTCAAGCCCAATGCTTTGTGTATAAGAAAAATTGAAGATATTTATCTCGTGGGTCAGCAACTGCCATTATTGGAAGTTCCGGCTCCAAATTCTAAAAAGGCCAATACATTTCTGAGAGACTTCTTGCAGGTACCGTTTATATTTTCAAATAATAAAAAAATCACTTGATTTTCTGGGATATTTTCAGATAATATTAATTTATATTAATTTTTTACCATGACAATTAAAATAATTTTTAAATTGAAAAATATTTTTTGGCAATAATATATATTTTTTTACAATAATTTTTTGTTAAATTCATTTCATATATAATTCATTTTTCAGTTAATTTTTTCTTTTATTATTTTATTTAATATTTTTGAAAATTTAATTTATTGATTTCATTAATTTTTTAATTATTAAATATAATATTAATTAATAATATTAATAATTAATATATATTATTAATATATATTATTAATTATTGATTTAATTGTAAATTAATAAGTAAATAATTCCAATCATTTATTAATTAAATTAAAATGACGTTATAATTAAATTTAAAAATTTTACAATTGATTAAATTAATTAATTTTATTTATATTTATTTATTATTTAATTAAAATTAATTTACAATTAACATTTTTGTTATTTTTATTGATAGATTAATCATTTTAAGGAAATTTAATTCGCTCTATTACATTTGTATTTGCTATTAGAATTTTCTTAACTAATGTGGTGTTTTTCCTATAAAACTGAATATAAATCCTGTATTAAGTCTCTTATATCTCATTAGCAGGAAGGAATTCTGCTCGATATATTGTTGTGTGGTATATAGTTTTATGTTTATTGATTGTTTTGCAAAGGTAATACGGTAACCTGGAAGTAGTTTTAAGATCTTGCTACTTGACAAGACAAAAATATCAAATTTAATGAGGACAAAATCAATAATAACATACATTTATTGATTATAAATTCGTTTTTCATTATTTCATTGCAACCAGAACCCTGGTATCATGATGATAAGATATAGTGAACTTATTGAAACTGATTTATTGATTCATCAATAATTGAAAAAGTTAAGTTGTTGGTAAATTCATCTATTGGTTATGTTTTGTTTTAAAACCATGACTCTTTCATTAGTTGATATTAATGTAACATGATCCGTTTTCATAGTGAAATTAATTTTGAGTGAAAAATTTTGAAAACTGTGAATCTTGTATCTAGAGGTTGATAATCTCACGACTTTTTTAACTGATGTGAAAAGAAATGTTGATATTTTGGAAATGAAATTTAGAAATGGATTTATAAAAAATGGATTTTTCAGTGGTTTCTTGTTTTGGATGTCATTAAAATGTAGAGGGTTTTTAATTCAAGATGGAACAATTTTAATTCAAGTTGGAACATTTCATTAAATATCGATTTATTATTATGTAAATATGTTAAATATTGATTACCCTGTTTCAACACGAAAGCACATCTTACAAAAGACGAAAATATTGTTTTCAGGTTCAAATAATTCGGAAATTTCTACAAAGTCAATCAATTCCAAAAGTGATTCGAAACGATGAAATTAAGAGTATTTTTTCCGATTTATCTGATGCGGCTATGAAAAAACGTTTGAAAATGTTTGCGGAACACAAAAAATTTGGTAATGATGCATATAAACATAAGAAGTGTCGATTATTTTAAGTAACTTTGGTTCATTGTAGAAGGTGTAAATAACGTTTGGGGATGGGTTTTGAAGCCTGAAATCGATTTACCGAAAGAGGACGAATTGATTGAATACATATCACCGGAAGAATGTTGTGCCTATTATTCAATGATGTGGGGATTGCAAAGACTAGAAGATGCCGGTTACAATAGCAAAAGCTTCACTCAAGCCGAACCCGATCAACAAGAAGAAGACGACGACAAAGAAGATTTGGTATTGATTGATTATCGATTGAGTTTTCACTGTCTTAATTTTTCTATCATATACTTGTATTCTACCCATTTGTGTGTGGCGCTTACAGTTGAAAATTGAAGACGAAGTGAAAGCGGCTCCGTGGCATACGACTAAGACATTTCTGGAGGCACAACAAGGCAAGTGTCACATGGAATTGATTGGTGCAACGGATCCGACTGGATGTGGAGAAGGTTTCTCATATTGGAAAATGAATGCCAAAACGTCTTTATTCAAGGAAATATTGAAGAACAAGTTCAACAAGCAATCCAATTTGTCGGTCCGAAAACGAATGTTGACCGGTACCGATGCAGATTTACGAAAATTAACGATGAAAAAAGCATTTTCTTTGCTTAAAGAGTGTGGTATTGCGGAACACGAGATTAAGCGGTTGAAGAGATGGGATATTATTGATTTAGTACGACAAATGTCAACAGAAAAAGCCAAGTATGGTGAAGAAGAGAGTATGATGAAATATGCCAGGTCTACTAGATTGTCACATGAAGATCAGGTGAGAAATTTGATTGTTTTGCAATTTGGTGGTCATCGTCTGTTCGGATTTCTTAGCAATTTCTTTAATGTTTTCAGGAAGAACGATATCGCTTTGAATCCCAAAGAATATTCAATTTACAGAATCAAGTTTTGACCAATACGGACGAATTGACCACTGACGACGGGTCCAGCGACGATGAGGACATAAATTTTGACGATCTCAGAAAATCTATTTACACACCATCATTTGACAGCCAAGTAAAGATGAGCAAGAAAGAAATGGAAATTGAAAGGATTCGGAAGCCACTGCATGTAAGGTTTGTTGGTTTTTCTATGAAAAGGACACCACACGAATGTCTTTTGTCAGAAAATTGATTCTTTAAACTTTTTTTTAATCAATATCAAAGTTTTTATTATTCAATTTAACTGATTTTTAATTGATTATTGATAATTATCAGGTTGTTCGGAAATAAATTAGAGTTTTTTCGCATGAAAAAGAAAATGAAATAATTTTTGACTAAAGAAATTTATTAAAATAATTTCTATTACATTTAATACATTGTTCCCAACGTAATTGAAGACTTATTATTCCTTTTTCATAGAAATCATGTTTACGAGACACGACGAATTCCTCAAATACCTGTTTTACGGTGTCGTAACTAT
>JBBMKC010227719.1:0-11749 GCA_037834085.1 Bipalium vagum | reverse complement strand
TATCACCTTGTTTAAATTTTCCTTCATTATTTTTTAAATAACAATTGCGATAAAAACTCTTTATGATAATAATGTCATCAGAAGATGTAATTCTCCGTGGAATCTCCGCGTTCAACCTTCTGAAGTCTAAACAGAGTTTTTCTTCTCATATTTCCACACACAATTAAGTGGGATATTCCAAGGAGATTATGATTTTATTTTTATACAGATTTGTAATATCCTCGTTTATTTTATTTTCCAAATGAACGGATTGTCTCCATGTTTTCACATTAATGGGATTTCCTTTCGTCACATGTTTCAAAATTTCCGTGCATATTTATAAATGTCCCATTATATATCTGTCATAAAGATATTACTGTTATTTCTTATAATCTCTAACAGCCTTTTTTGATTTGATATAGTTAGTTCTTCTTTACTACACATTGAAAAGATGTCAGAGTTATAAAAAGTATTTATTCAAACAAGACATAATTATGTAACACGTAACTCCCTCTTCAATTAACACTGATACCACTTCTTCAGCCATTCAATTCTCCTCAGTTTGATTCCTTCTGGACCTGTCAGTTCAACTTGGTGTGGGGTTAGGAAGTTTGTGATCTTTTATGGACCTTGTATTGGAAATCATTCTTCTTTCTGTTTTGCGACGCTTTCCGTAGCAATACTTCTTCTCCAATTGAAAACTCACGTCGACCTCTAATATCCGTTTCGAAGTTCTTCATTTTATCAGCTGCAATGTCTAAGTTTCTTCGAGCTTCTCTAATGGTCTCTGTATCTGCATAGGTTTGGTCACGGCTGCCAGAATGAAGATTGACTTTGTAACCATATACAATTTCAAATGGAGAAAACTTTGTTGAGCTTTGCTGAGTAGCATTGATACTAAACTCATTTCTTGGGAGCAATTTGTGCCAATCTTTTTCTTGACAACCGCTCTTTAGAGATGTGATTATCATATCTCGGATCGTTCGGATTGCTCGCTCGACTAGACCGTTGGACTGGTGCTGGTAAGGTGAACTGAATTCACACTCGATATTGAGGTCTCTCCATTTTTGTTGAATCCAAGAACTCTCAAAGTTCTTTCCTCGATCTGTTAAAATACTCTTCGGCTTGCCAAATCTATAAATCCAATGGTTCATTATTGCCTTGAAGATTGATTGATCATCAAGTTTGGACATCGCACATAGACTCACTAGTTTGCTAAAACGGTCAATAATGAAAACCATATATTTGTAGTATGCCGCTGCTTTTTCCATAAATGCTACATCTACCACGATCTGCTCTAAGAAATGTGAGATTCTTCTCGGGATAAGGATTTCTTTAGTGTGCGTTTGATCAATTTTTCTCTTGGCACAAACATCGCAGGTTTTTAAACATCGTTGGTCCTAATTCCACATCGATGGCCAATAATAATGATCTTTCAGATAGTTGAATATTTTCTTACTGCCAAGATGGCACAGGTCGGCATGAATCTTCATCACAAATTTATCAATATATCTTTCTGAGATAATGATAAGATTTCGTTAGCTTCTTGATAAGTACAACAAGTCCTCAATAACATCCAAGCTATCTCTCAAATGATAAAAACTGTTGTTCTTCAATTCTTCAGGGTATTCTCTCCTCCCTTCTGAAAGACATTGAATAAATCCAGATATCAGTTTATCGGCCTTCTGTTCGCTTCTTATTCTTTCCAATTGAGGAGTAATATTATAAACGGAACTGATGTATTTTGTTTTTGGCTTCTCTATCTTGGCTTGTTCATGCTTTGTTTGGCATTGAGAGCATACTACATGGGAAATTCTGGATAGACCATCTGCGTTACAATGATCTTGGCCTTTTCTGTACCTCAATTCAAAATTATATTCTGACAGATTGGCTAGCCAAGTTTGAAACTGTGGACTAATTGAGTTCTTCGTCGTGTTCATAAAAACCAAAGATTTATGATCCGTTCTCACAATGAATTGTTTTCCATATAGATACTGCTTGAAATGGAGAACAAATTTATAGATTAATAACAGCTCTTTTCTGGTGACACAATATCCAAATTCATGTGTAGATAAGTGTCTAGAGGCATAAGCAATAACTGTTTCACTTCCATCTTCCATCAGCTGACTCAAAACAGATCCAATCGCTCCAAAGCTTGCATCTGTATCCAATATAAAACACGATCTCTGCTTGGAAAACCCAGAAATGGTGCTTGGTATAATTTATCTGGCATTGTTCCGTCTAATGAAGCTGTTTATCGGCACCTGATATAGCAGCGTATAAGGGTGCTGCTACTTCGGCATAATGGGCAATAAAGCGTCGGTAATAGTTTGTCAAGCCAAGAAATGATCTCAACTGAGACACACAACCCGGTGGTTTTGCTTTCACTATTTCTTCAATTTTCTTCTTGTTAGTTCTGACTCCATCGGCAAAAAGTCTCGTTGATGAAATTTTCACTTTGCTGGATTAACCTTCAATCCAGCCTTAGCAATCCGCTCCAAAACAACCTCCAAAATGGCATTGTGTTCTTTTTCTTCTGTACTGTATATTAGAATATCATCTAAATATACTAGTACGTTCTTAAACAGCAAATCATCAAGCAATTCATGCATCAGTTTCTGTAAGGTAGCAGGCGCCGTTGCCAGTCCGAAAGGCATCCGGTTGAAGCAAAATTGGTCTTGTTTAGTACTAAATGCTGTAATTGATTTAGCATTATCCGTCAATTCCACTTGGTAATAGGCCTGGCCCAGATCTATTGACAAAGAATATTTTGAATCAGCCAAGAAATCCAGCAGTATTTGCATGTCTTGCATCGGGAATGTGTATTTTTCTGTTATAGCGTTTACACGTCTGAAATCCACGCAAATTCGGATAGATCCATCCTTCTTTCCGACAACCACCAACGGGAGTTCCATGCACTTTTACATTTGGAAATGACACCGGCATCTAAAAGTTGAGTAATCATCTCATCAACTTTAGGTTCAAGATGCATTGCTTGTCTTCGTGGTGCCTGTGCAATAGGTGAGCCGGTGACGATTATGTCATGTTTAACCAATCCGGCGTGCCCAATATCAAATGAATGGGTCATGAATATTTTACCATATCGTAGTAACATATTACGCAATTGTATACTGGTTTGATGATTGAATGCCATCATTACTTGATTTCCTCCATCTATGTCGGATATTTTCTTAATCAAGTCTGATGACTCAATATTATTTACCACACAGTTGAATCCCAAAAATCTTCATAATATCGACACCACCAATAAAGTCGGGCTGCAGCTTCTTCACGACAATAATATCAACTTCTATCTCCTTTTCCTTCCAAGAGATATTTGCTTTGAACGATCCAAGTGGTCTTTCTACTCCAGACGAAAATACGCCACTCAACATTTTTCTTTCCACTAGAGGTGGATTCTGAAGTTTGTTCCAACAATTTTCGTTCATTACAGTTACTGAAGCTCCGGAATCCCACAACATTTCGATTTTCATACCTCTTATCTTCATCCAACTTCACTGTCTGCCATCCGCTGTCTCGAACATCTCAGCATCTGACACATTCCGATTTTGTGATGATCTTAATGGTTCAACCCCACAGACGAAATGTGAGCAATGAGGTCGGCCTGGTTTTTTTCTTCATCTGATTCATAAACATCGTCTTGGTTTTGTGAATAATCTTCTACTTCATCATGAATGCACATCACGGATCTTCTTGGAATTCTCTGATTTGAATTCAATATCGGGCATGAACGGAAAAGGTACCCATCTTTTTTACAAATCAGGCATTTGTTTTTCAGTGGACAATGCATTCGAACATGATCGTCACCACCGCAACAAAAACATTGATTTGATATTCATCTCGTGATGCTGGAATACCTTTACAACTGTTGTAAAATCGTCTGGCTATATGTTTGATACAGAATTGTGCAGCTTCTCGTTGCTCTGAATATGTTGGTTTATCTTCTCGTCTTTGTTGTCTTCTAAATCCGTCATCTCTTCGATATTCTTTCTGTGTTTCTTTAATTATGGGAGCAGATGTCAAATTTGAGTAACGCGCAGATGTATCAGAACGTTTTGGTTGAAATTCTTTGGGAAATTTTCTTTGAACTCTTTCTGCATAGCTTCTTTGTCTCACGATATTGACTTGAAATTCCTTCTCCTGGTTTATTTTTGATTCCCGTGTTTTATATAGTTTGGCCATAGATCTAATATCTTTGACTTTGACGTTCGGTTTCGAAACAAAAGCATCTCGAAGTCCAGCACTTCTAGCTCGTTTTGTTAAAAATTCGGTAATGATCTCTTCCTGGAACAATACAGAATTAAAGATGTCATTCATTAAATTCCGAATACGGATCTCAAAAGTTGCAAATCTTTCATCCGAATTTTGTCTAAATTCTGACAATTCGTAAATTAAATCGGTTATTGGTTTCTTCTCTATAAACGTGTCAGCAAACCACGACTAGGCTTCTTTTTTTGATGTTGCTTCTTTCTTGAAACTCTTCCATAAGGTTGAGACTTCGTCGGATAATAGCAAATCAAATACACCGACAAGGCATAAGTCATTTATACTGAGCCATTCCCCAATATCTTTCAACCATCTTCCGGCTTCAGTAGAGCTTCTGCCGTTATATCGTTTGATTTGAAATCCCAAAATTTCCTGTGCATTTTTTGGTAACGCATCCATGACTTATTTTTTTTCGTGCTTCTGGTTATAGCATGTACATTTTCGGTGTGGTCGCCAGTTAGTTCTTCTTTACTACACATTGAAAAGACGTCAGAGTTATAAAAAGTATTTATTCAAACAAAACATAATTGCGTAACACGTAACTGTAACATAAGGTTACTATAATTAAAATTACAAAAAAATAATATCATATAAATTCTGAAGTTTTTCAGTATAGAGACACAAAAAATCTATACAAATTCAGATTCTAGGAAGAGCAAAACGGATTCAAACCGATAATCAAAACTTGGATCAAAATTAACCAGAAGGAAGCATCAGACGCAAATAGCCAGAAGGAAGCATCAGACACTAACAAAGGATAAATAGCAGACCATTGAACAATTAGTCTCGGTGACTAGCTTCAAGGAGAAAGAAAAACTTCAACATTTAGTAAATTATTTTATTGTGATAAGTTTATTAGATTTGAGTACAAATCTAAATAGACTTTTATTATTATTAAATTAAATAAAAATAAAATCATTTTTGGGTTTCAAACTGCTCGCAGATGAACCGATAACCAAGTAAATAATAGTATTTCAAAATAAAGATTATAAAGCTATAATTCGATTACGAATAATAAGTTATTAATTAAATTAAATAAATGCTAAGGATTGGACAGCTACTCCAATACCTTAGGATCAAATAATTGTTATCTTTTTTCTTACTTCCCAGTATTTTCTTTTTTGTGTTCTCCACGCCTAGTAGGACGGAGAACCGAATTTTTACCTGAGGACCCTTGAGAGTAAGATACCGAAGGGTGATCTGACTTTTCTCTTAATTCCTTATCTCGGGTTTTAACTCCAAAGTAAAATTGTATTAAAAAATAAAGTTTTCAGATTTATATCAAATATATTTTATAAAACAATTTGTTAACTCAGTTGATCGTTTGAAATTTTATCGTTTTAAAAGTTTAAAAGTCTTGCAATCTATATTTGTTAAAAAGTTTAAAAAGTTCAACGTTTGTAACCAACATTTTATTGTCAATCAAATTTTAACTTCGAACGTACGCGCACTAAATCCTTCTGAATTAACATATATTTTATGTTAAGTTCCTAGAAAGCCCATTATCGATATTCTTAATCCAATAAAATTAAAAAGTCCAATTTCGATCTTCTTAACCCATCTAAAATTTAATAATCATTTTCAAATCTTTTTAATCTTTTTAGAAACTTAACATATCTATTTTTAGATACTAATTTCCATAGGACACAAGAAACAGTGTAATGGACCTACAGACAAGCAAAGAAAACCAAAAAACCGAATCAATGATTCTCTAAGGCTATTAATATGCAAGAAATTTACAGCGAAAAACCTAAAAAATAATATCCGATGAACTGGAAATTTGTCTGAAAACACTCTCATTAATTATTCAGATTTATAAAAGACATGGCAGAATAATTAGTAATAAGAATAACAGTGGACGGAAAAAATAATTGATGATGAAATTGTATTTTTCATAAAAAATCCTATTGACGAAGATTGTAGTATCACACTACTGTTGAGGTTCGACTTCTATCTTAGAATCTCTGTAAATAAACTTTTGGTGAAAAATAAAGTTTAATTATTACACTGGCCAATTTTAAATTATGCATTTTAATTGTTAATTATTAATTTAAAATTAATTAAATAAATTTTGAAAAATAAATCTTAAATATTATTTAGGAGCAACTACTGATTTCTAATCAGTAGCATGTTATCCTAAAAATTATGAATTTTTAATAAAATAAATTTTAAATTGTATCAACTACTGATTTTTAGTCAGTAGCATGAATTTATAATAATTTAATTTTTAATTTTTAGAAATTCATTTTATTTTTAGTAATAATTAAATATAGAAGGTACGTCATGATTGACAGCTTAACTGGCCAATCAGAGACACTAAAATGATCAGTAAAATAGTATATAAGCCAGCAAAATTTCATTATTTTTCGCCCAGAAAATTGCCAGATAAAACAGGTATGTTTTCTAATGGTGATTTTATCTTGCTGACCAGGATTTTCCCTGACACAGATTTTAAATAAGAGTGACTGCCTTGCAGTTTGTTTGTTGGAGTGTTGGTAGTGACTGCTTGTGCAGTTTGTTGCTGTAATTACAAGGGTCTTACCCTAATTTTATTAATATATTTTAAGAGAAGCTGTTTTTGTGTTTTTGAGTGCGAGCTCAATAGTTAAGCCCATAGCAACCTTAGTAAGGTCAGATACGCTATGGGACAGGTTTGCGCCAACAAATTTCTTGAAAAATTTATTGTCAATAATCAGCTTTTCTACTTTTTGATAAATTGTTTTGAACAATTAAAGATATTAAATTTTTCCAATTTTAACAAAATTTTAAATGTGTTTTATTATGTAAATTAAAAGTTGAAAAATGGTAAAACATGATCTATATGCCAGTATTTTCCTTGATTTTCCCAAACTATTCGATCAAAAAATTGAAATCGAAATCAATTAATTAGAAAAATCATAACTGCTTCCAAATAATTCTTTTCGGAATGTAAGTATCTTGAGTGGTCTTCAAAAAATTCACCTTGTCTCAGCAGCATTTAATTTTTTAGTTCTTTCTTTTTAATTCTAAATTTCTGAATGATATCTTTTTCCACGGTTAACTTTTGAAGTATTTTACAGCGAGAATTATCATATAGTTGACTGGTAGTTGACTTACATTTTGCAGGAACATTTTTATTATTGTTCTCATTTTACTTTATAAGAAAAACGTTTTTATTTTCAATCATTTATTTTTTGTTAAAAACTGCTTAATTTTCTAAATATGATAAAAAGTCATATTAGCAAAGTAAATCATATATTATTAAACTTAATTATATAAAAGAATTTCATATAAAAATCTAATTTTATTTTTTAATTGCTGTATAAAAAATTATGACCACCACTATACACACAATAAGCTCGAAACTCCGCCTCAATCTCCAAACATCAATCCTATTGAAAATTTATGGTGTTACCTTGATAAAAATGTTAGGAAACACATAATATCTTACAAATCAGATTTAAAGACATTGCTGGAAGAAGAATGATATAAGATATCTACAAATTATACCAAATAAATTTTGGAATCAATGCCAAGACGATTGAAAGCCATTATTGATAACAATGGATTGCCAAGAAAATATTAGTAAGTAAAAATTTAGTCTAGTTTGTGTTGTTAATGTTATTTTTTAGAGTTAAAATACTTTGTGGTGTTGAATTTTCCCTTTTTGGATTATATTCGAGTAATATTAAATAAATATAAAAATTATTCTGTAGTTATTAGTGTTACTTATTATTGAATACATTGAACCATTTGAATACATATTTTAACATCCATTTTATAACCTACTTTCCAAAAACGTTAAATTTCATACCGTTCAAATACTTTGTGAAGCCACTGTAAATTATTTGATTAATGATTGATTCTTATTATTATTTATTTTTTAGTTTGTGGATTCATTGAAAAATTTGACTGTGTGATTGTAGACATTTTTATTGACAATTAGATTTGATTATTTGAGACACTGCGATTGTAACTTTGGTAATAAAGTGTTATTTGTAGTTGTTTTGATTTATTCATTTGCGTACACGTTTTGACAAAAATGAAGGGGTTAGTAAACTTTGCGATCTAAGTGTTACGACGAGATTCATCGTAATTTAATAGCGTAACATTTATATAAATCACAAATATTAAGAAACAAAACATGATTTTTAAATATTTATTGAAATAGGTTTTATTAGATCTTAGTGCCGAAACATTTTCTATAATTTTGTTTTTTTTATTTTTGTTAATTTGTTCTTAACTATTGTTTTTATGGAGGTCTTACCCACTGGTACTTATTTCTAATAATTCTAATATTGTCTAGATAGAGCTAAGTTTCAGTTTGCACTTATTTTTAACAGACTTATATCAACAAATAATAAACAATTGCTGAATGTTACTTGAGCAAAATTTTTATTAAAAATATGTATAAATAATCCATTATTTAAACTGTTTTGTTGGCTTTTGAAAATTTTAAAGATATCAATGTTTGAAATTTTAATTTACTTGCCAAATTTTCCCTCAATCAGAATATTTTAAAAATTGTAATAATCATTTAAAAGGACATTACCATCTTAACTATAAAGTTTGATCTATACCACATTTAAGACATGAATACTTACAATTAATTCCTTTGAAAACTGTCAGAGTAGAGCATACTTGACAGATTAAACAATTGAAATGTCTAAGATTGGTATTCATTCATGTATCATTCTTGATAGATAAATAGTTTCGAAAATACGATCTAATATTTCGTATTCTAATATTCATCATTATGATTAATATCATAATTCTATTACGTTACATAATGATCGAAATTTAATTAATCAATTTAACGTTACATAATGAATATATATAACAAAAATGTACATCGATTACTTGATAAGGAAAATATAACACATTCAACAAAGCATGTATTACATTAAATCGATAATATTAATCATTTGCGTCTAGCCAATGACAAGGTCAGATAAATTGTTTGCATGACACAGACTCAATTTATTTGATTATTAGTAATACCATATTACTCATCATGAACTTACTAAAATGAACAGCCAATAAGATTGTAGAAATAAAATAATCACTACATTTTTATAATAATGGAAAATTTTAAGGATGATGGATTTTCTGCAATAGCTCTCAAAAATATCATCAAAAGCTCATTCAAAAAATATCAAATGCTGAAAAGAAGTAAAGCCAGTCAAAATCTTCTACAAACTCTTATGATTACCAAAATTGTTCATAAGGCTTCCGTTTGGTTATCTAAAGATGAACAATTGACGGTTGCCAAAGACGGTTTCAAAAGGAAAAATGACATTCTTATTGTTGAAGATCATTTTTCAAGGAAAACATCAAAACTTAGTTTTCAGGAAAAAGATCTTGAAAAATCAATATCAGTTTATCAGCCTTTTCAATATTCCATATCAGATCAAGACAGATTTGTAAATAGCAATCTGATTTTACAAGAATCTAAACATGCCTTCAATTTCGAATTATTAACTGCGTTATAAATATTTATGGTTTGTATAAATTTTTATAGATTATTCATTGGCCATATGAATATTATTGTATTTTTCCATTATATTGTTATACCTGAGATCTTTTATTTAATTCATATATGTAACGGAATACGTCATGAGGCATCAAAGTATTCATGAATCTAGAAAGATATAATCGTAAAAATGTAAGGCATTTAACAAATGGTTAAATGAATTTGATAATTTCAGGAATAATTAAGGTTGAGTATTATTGAACAAGTCAAGTTTGTTTTGATTGTCCTGGTTTTAAATAACTAAATATTTTAAAAATCTAATCTACGAATAAAATTGGATATGTATATCCATTGATTAACTACAAATTCTGTACCTTCGGAAGTCAAAAAGTGATTCATTCGTAATGACTTCTCATTTGTTCAGGTATTTTAATCATATCACCAAAATTTTCTAATATATGCAGATACTAAAATAAATAATCATTAGTAAAAGTGTTGATAAGGAATAACAAGACCAGTGTTAAGATAATGACATTTTTAATTCAGTAATATTTCATAATTAGTATTCAAGGTGCTAAAGAGAGAAAAGTTAAATAATAATTTGAGTAAAAGTTAGAAAAATGATTTTATCAATTGACCATGAATTTTCATTAATGTTTATTTCCAGACCCCTTAAGAATATCAGACTATAGATTCGGGAAATTACTTGCATTAAAATAACAGTAGTTTATAATATTGTCAATCTTAAAACAGTTATGAATAATATATATAATTAATATTATCGGGTAACCCAGAAAGTTCGTGTTTTATTTCGATTAAGTATAAATAACTAGTTTTAAAATGAAATTTCATATTTTGTCTATTAATTTTTGAAATGATCAATTTCTAAAAATGTTTACATTTAATTCAAATCCAAAATGCTTATTTGTTATACTATATATACTATATATAACCTTTCATAACAGCTCATAAATTTGCTAATCTTTTCACTTATGTCAGTAACGTGTTCGAAAATAGTTGAATCAAAACTATTACTATTTTCCTCTATCGAAGTATAACTTTTTGTTCAATCATCCAGGTAAGTAAGGCAAGTTCAACAGAAAGGGTGGAAAAGGAAAAGACGCCCATCGTCTTAGTGAGCAGAGATAAAAACGAATGGGTTAGATTTTTCACTAGAGAGAGTTCTGAAATTCAAGACTGAAGTTTACACTACTACTCATAATGGACTATGTATTAGCTATCATGAGATAGTGTGAGCAAAAATGTTGAATAAAACATATTTGAAATTGACAGATTAAACGAATAAGAAATTGGGTTAACAATCCATGAGAGAAATGTATCACGGAGGTTGTAGGAAATTATTATAAGCTAAATCGGGAGTTGTTAAGAACTCGATTTGCAATGAATAATGAATAAATTTCCACAAAATGAATATAAAATATTCATCAATACTTCAAATAATAATATTACTCGAAAAAATTTATTATAGTGTTAAAAAGATTTAGAATATTTAATAAAAATTTTAAACAAGATTGAATATAAAAACGAGCTAGGAAAAAATTATTTGACTAATAAATTTAAATGAATGCAAAATAGAAGTATTAAAATTTGATATAAATGTTACGCTATTATTTTACTATGAACGCTGTCGTAACACTTAGCTCGTAAAGTTTACTGACCCTATTCACTTTTGCCAAAACGTGTACTCAAATGAATGAATCAAAACAGCTAAGAACAACACTATTAAAAAAATTAACAAAAAACAATGTCTCAAATACTCAATTAAAATGTCTGTCGGAGTCGTCAGTGTTGGGTTTTTGGAGTAATAATAATGATTTCTGGTTAGTAATAATAATAATAAGGATTTTTAAATAATAATAACATTAATTTTTGAATAATAATACGAACAATAAGTTTTAAATAATAATAATAATAATTATTTTTTTGATTAATAATAATTGTTCAATATTTAGGGTATCAAATTTAACCTGACTCCAAAATCTTAGGTGGTGCAAATCAAAACAATCAGTA
>JBBMKC010227708.1:0-11750 GCA_037834085.1 Bipalium vagum | reverse complement strand
TTTCAAGATACTAGTTTATTGAATAAAATATTGTGTTTTCGTAAAAATTCGTTAAATGGCGTTTATTTAAAAAATAATATATATATATATATATATTTATTTATTTATTTATTTATTTATTTATTTATTTATAATTTTTGTGATTGTTTCTGGTCATTAAAAAAGACTTAACGGTTTTCTTATCATAAGCTTTATTTATGTTTATTTACCGTAATTTTAAAAAAGATGACTTATTAAACTAAAAAACTCAAAAAATATATACTATTATTTATTATGTACATTGCAAAACACGAAAAACTTAGTATTTAGTCAACATCATCTCTTTTCTTAAAAGCACATTCACTCTTTATTGTATGCTTCTAATGATATTGGTATCTGTCTGCTTCATTCTTTTTTGTTAAATCAGATAGATTCTATCATTTCAGACTTGGGTTTCTTCTTTACAGTGAAAGGTAATCTTTCAACATATTCTAAACATTTTTCAATTAGATTCATGTCAGGAGAATAACTGTACCAGTCCAAATTTGTCTTTTTTCAATTTCCATGTATTTCAGGATTACCTTAGCTCTTTGGCAAAATTGCCTAAATTGAAATCGTTCACGACCACTAAAATAGTTTTGTAATTGAGGCCATAATTCACTCTGTAACTGTTGAAGGGACTACCGCGATTTCATGTTTGCGTCTGCAATATACAGGGTTTTCATCTCAATTTAGTTATTTTAAACATCAATTTAGTTTTCTTTAACTTAAATTCAGTTTAATTTTTTTAAAAAAAAATTACTATAACCCAGTACCAAAACAAATCCAATAATTTTATTGTTACACTGAGTTGACAGTAATTTCAACTTTATTTATGTTTTTTCATATTTCTGTAGAATTCATCATAGTCCTTTTCTGTAATTGTATTAAGTCCTTCTTCCGTGCTCGGAGCTTGTCTGCGGACATAACTCTTCCACTTCGAAAATATATTTTCGATCGGCTTGAGAAACGGAGAATAAGGCAGTAAGAATACAACCTTATGTTCATTTCGCTCGATGAATTCAGTAACCGTTTGACTTTTATGTAATCATACGGTATCCATACAGTAGTGTAATAAACACACATTTCTTGTAATTATGATCATTAAGAAATCTAAAAAATTCTTCCTCATAACCGGAGAAAGAAGTTGTGTTGAATGGTAAAAGTGATACTTTTTTTAAATATAACAAATTACTTTGACATACATATATATTTCTGCTTCTAATATTTGGAACTGTCAGAACAGCAGTAGTACCAATGAATGATCTACTTTGCATTATTCGCTTTAAAATGTTAAATCCAACCTCATCGATAAAAAAATATTTTTATCTGAATAAAGTTCTTCCAATTCGTAACAAGTATTTGCATAATTGTAACGATAATCTATGGTCTTTTCAGTATTTCTACGATCTGGAATAATTTGTAACCTTTTAAATGAAAAATGTAAGTTATTCAAAGTATTGTGCATAGTCATAATATGAAATATTTCAAAAATTAATTTTGAAATTTGTTTTAAGTATAAAGTAGCATCTTCATCAACTATAGACAGAATATGTCCTGCGATTTCATGTGTTATCTTCTTACATATTGGGCAATCTTTTTATGGTTTTGAATTTTAAACTGTCAATTATTAATTTTTCAGATAATTTTAAAGATTTAAACTGATAAGTGGATAATTTTTTGAAATACAATAAATATTTCTTTTGTTAATTATATAATAGTTTATTTATATTTACTTCTTCTTAATGTATACATCACTCTCATGAAGAACATATTAAACTTTATAATAAACCATTAAAAATAGAATATTATAAATAGAATAGATGTTGTGGATAATGAGGTATGTCTTTATTTTATTTCTCATTTATTACTTGAGAAATTTGAATAATATTGGTCTTTCTCTTAATTATTATATATCATATATAATATAAGAGGGTGTATTGAAAAGTTCGGTGAATAATAAATACAGCGGCACTATATTTAAACAGTTTTAGAAAAATGAGAAAGAAGAAATACAGCAGTAATAAAATATTTTAATATTAAAGGATTAAGTTCATTTGCAAACAAAAGCAATCTTGACGCAACATCAAATGAATACTCACCCACATAAAAAACTGTTTACAAGTGGGTTGCCTAATTTAATCTGGTGGTGCAGCATTAAAGATGCACCACGATATTGTAGACCAAAAATAGTAACTTCCGAGGAAATGGTTAAAACTATCCAAAAAATCGTGTTAACATGTCGTAGATTAAAATTGATTCAGATTGCTGAATCTACAGACATCTCAAAAGAACGTGTTCACCGGATCTTGCATGAAGAATCTGGTATGAGAAATCTGTGTACAAGATTGGTACTGCGTCTGATAACACTACAGTAAAAACAACATCGTGTGGCAACTTTGGAGCAGTGCTTGCAGCTTATAAGACATGATCCAAATTTCTAAAATCGATTTATCGCTGTGAATGAAACTTGGCTTCATCATTATACGTCGGAAACAAAAATTAAATCAATGAAATGATAGCAAAGAGTGAACCAGATGTCAAGAAATCGAAAACGGTTATCTCCGCAAGATAAATTCTGGCTACCATTTTTTGAGATGTTAAAGATATTTTTTTCATGGACTGTCTTGAAAAAGAAAAAACGATAACTTGGTAAAACGATAATCTACTTGATAAACTGTTCCGGTATTTTCGTGAGAAAAGCACAGGTCTGTCGAAGAAAAAAAATTTCCACCATAATTATGCACTTGCTCACGTATCTAAAGTTTCAATAGAAAAAAAATTAAAATTCCACTTTGAATCAGTTCGACACCCATCTTATTCTCCAGATCTGGCTCTGTCCGATTTTTTCCTGTTCAGAAACCTGAGGAAATTTCTCGCTGGACAAAGATTTTCGTCAAATAATCAGGTGATTAACTCTGTACTAGCTATTTTGCAGACCTTGACAAATTGGCTTACAACAATGGCATCAATGATTTTGAGAAACTTTTATTAAAGTGTATCCAGCTCGTAGAGACTATAATGAAAAATAAATTGTTTTTATCTTTTGATTTTATTGTTTTCATATTTATTCATCGAACTTTTGTTTTTTAGAATAAATTGATTAAAAAAAAAATATTTGCCGTATATTTCTCTGCTTCATATTAAAATTCAATTAAATATTTCTGATGTTCCAATTTATATTTTACACACCCCAATAAAGTTAAATTATATTTTCAGATGATTTGTTTAAACACATTCAGTTTTGATTTTAAATTTAATTTTAATCAAGAGGCTGAAACACTAAATTCTTCTTGATTAAGTTCTCGTATTCTTCAGTTGAGCATTACTTATTTTATTTTCTCAAAAAACTAAAAAATATTGTATTTTATAAATATTAAATAAGATATATAAATTGAAATTATCAATAATAAATTATTGATTTCATTTTTCATAGATTTCTGTGTGATTATTTGATGCGCTTAATAAACATGGATTAATTTTTTAAAGTTAAAGTCAAAATACCGATTGATGAAAGTATGTGAAACTATTTGAATTATGAATTTTCGAAAGAGAGCTTTGGTAGTCAAATCAATTAATCAAATTTATTCTTGATATTTTATGAATTTATGAAAATTTAACCAACTTTTTAAGTTTTTTTTTCATTTTGAAAAAATATCGCTACTTAGGCTGCAAACTAAAAGCTCTCAATCCAACTCTTCTTTTGTTGTTTTCAGGGACCATATTTTCTTTTTCACATAGAACTTTCTGTTCTTTTAATCACCCGTTTAACCACTTCAAAGAATAAAGTATTTCAATTATTTCCTTATCATATTCATCTATTTAATTTATTTTTATCATCTTAAGAAAAGTTTAATACATTTCAACATTAGCAATAATGCTTACCTTAATAACTTTAATGTTAATGCTTTCAAATGATTTGAGTTATGTTAATTCAAGAAAAAACCCAGGTGCATAAATTAACTTCGGTCAATTTAAATAAACAAATTTTTATTTATTTCAATTTTATTGAATTTTAAATTTAGAAATTACCATTTTTGTTTATCAATTACTGTTCACTCATTTTCTTATGTCATGTCTCATTTAATACGGTATCTATTTTGTGATGTGTGGAGGGGGGGAGTTAGAGAATACACTCTCTAGACTCAGTTAAGTTTGGCTGTGTTTTCTTGTTTAATTTGTCCTAGGGTATTTTTAAATAAAACCTACTCAACTGAAGATGGCTGAAAAAGGTAAGTATATTTTGTTTTGTTTTTTTATTTTTAAGCGCAACCAACGAAGATGAAGAATGACAGGAAAAATCGAATGAAAACACAAGAAGGCAAAAGATAATGAGAAAGAAAACAGTTTAAAAATCAAGAATATTAGAAACAGTACAAAAAGACGGCAAAAGAAGAGTGTCTTAAAATAAATGTTGCTTTTTTTAGCTAAGTGCATAAATTAACTTCGGTCAATTTAAATAAACAAATTTTTATTTATTTCAATTTTATTGGATTTTAAATTTAGAAATTACCATTTTTGTTTATCAATTACTGTTCACTCGTTTTGTTATGTCATGTCTTATTTAGTTCGATATCTATTTTGTAAAATAATGTCAAATATAGGAGTGCGTAAATTAATTCTGGTTGGAGTTTATTTTGAAAAGATCATAGTCCATTAATGCAAAGTGCAGCGATTCTACCTTTTGAACTTTACAAGGTATAATTAGAGACATGTGTCGCATTGTTTAATTTAATGTTATCAAAATATAATCTAATTTTAACAGAAGATTTCACTTCTCGTTGATTGATTAAATATTAATATCTTTCGTAATAATTGACAGCGGAATTAGACAAAAAAATCATCGTAAATTGTATTATGAATGTTTGGATCTTGAATGTGTTTTCTGCTTCATTCTTATATTCAACTATTAAGTCACATTCCATTTTATATCACTTTCTGTGCAGGTCTCATCATGGTTCATTTTGCAGACTGAAATTACCTGAACAGAAATATTAAAACCATGGGCTTCTTTTCTTTTTATTAATACTGTGTCCTGGAAAATATACAGATTTTTTTTATAGATTCGAATGAAATATATTCTTGGTGCTAGTGTAAGAAGACTACGTGATTTTTAATTTTAAAATCATATTTGTAATAGAGGTATCCATGTAATATCAATTTTATTAAAAATTGTAAAAATTTAAAGACCTAAATCAGTGGTTCCCAACCACTGCGCCGTGGCACATTAGTGTGCCCTGGAATGATTGCTGGTGTGCCGCGAAGAGATATTTGTAAAAATATTTATAATATTAAATTTTAAATTAACATGTGAAATCAAAGTTAGCTGGATAAATTATTATAAAATTCTCTTGGATTTATTTTCTTCAATTTTAGATTTAATTCACCTTCAAATATCGAAAAATTTATAAAAGAAAAGCCAATGGTGACAACAATAATTTTACAATTTCTTTTAAAAAAATCAAAGTTTCATCAATTGTATAGTGATAATTACGTGAAATTTGTAAATATTTCACGGGACGGCAGATACACGGATTCCTTCTCCACTGTGTGTTTTATGTGGCCAAACGTTGTCAAATGAAGCAATTGTTCCAAGTAAACTGAAAAGACATCTTACGACTATATCAACCTAATTTTCAAACTAAAAATGTCGATTATTTCAAACGGTTGTTAGAATCAAATCTAATGTAAAATTGCCTATTTAAGAAAACAGTAACTGTATCTGAAAAAGCTCAAATGGCTTCATATGAGATAATAGAAATTATTGCACCAGGCACAACTCCCCTACTGATATTCACCATTATTATTCTTTACCGGTTACTGTATTTATGATATAAATTTTATTTGAATAAAATTCTCCTTGTGTGATCTTCTTTCTTTTATATTGTTTCATAGGAAAAAGTCTTTATGAGTTGAAAATATTTATTTTTTGTGATATTTGTACTGCAAAAATTTTAAGAGCTCGATAGTCTGCCGCGATTTTAAAAAACTTGAGAACCACTGACCTGAACGTTTTGTGAACCACACTACAAGTCGATTTTTGGTCTATTCAAATGGAAACAATAAATTCTCTCTTCATCACTAAGGCTGTCATGATTAACCAAATTATTGCTTCCAGAGTTTATATTAAGCATAACTGATCGCATTGTATCATGTATATCTTAAAAAAATATACATATTTTCATTTTTCTTTTTCTTAAATATACAAATCCACTTTTTTATGGGACGAAGGTAGTATATATTTTTAAACATTCCAACATTTAATCAACAAAGTAATCACCCTCAAGTTCCATGACTTTCCTTCATCTGCTTATCAAATTTTTAATCCCAGTTTTAAACAAGGATTTGATTTTTGGATTTAAAATACTCAAGTAAGGTATTTTTCACACCTTTATAAAGAATAACAATACGAGTTTAATATATGTTTTGTCAAGAAAATGCAGTGCAATGATTGATCTGTTACAGGGTCGATAAATTCATTCATAATTGTCTAAAATTAAAGGTCGTTTTAAAAGGTTTTTTTCTTTAAGGAGGAGTTTGTTTTAATTATATAAAACTTGTCGATGAAAAATCTAAGGTGAATTAAATATTATTTATTCTAAAATATTTTAACTGAAACTTTAGTTCTAAAGAAACAAGTTTCTCTTTATTATACATGATTATTATAACATGGGAATAAACTGAAAAAATAATAAACTCTCAAAATTAGTAAAGCTTTGTCTTTTTTATTTTCATGGTAATTTTATTGTGAAAAATCATTCCATTCAATCTTTCGTTGATTAAACAATTAAAAATTATTAAACAATGACAATGGTTATATAATGAAAGATTGTATTAATTGTTTTATTGTTTATAAATATATTACTACGAATTGTATGATAATCATTTGTAAAGGTCATGAAATGACTTGATATATTTTAGTAAAATATGAATTCGTAAATGTTTTAGCATTGGTTAATAAAAAAATATATTTTACTTTTTAAATTTATGCACACCGAATTTTTGAAAATATAGTTAAATGAATATTGAAGATATTCCGAGTATTTTTTTTTCAGAAAGAGTCTCAACGGAAAAACTTTAGTTGGTCGTCTTCTTGTTTTATCGAGTTAATTGAATTTATTTCAATGTTTATTTGAAATATTGAAAAATCAATTTATTTTCTAAGTTAGATATTCCAAAATTTAGTTTAACTTTAATTTGGAATAAAAATGGATACGAATAAATGCGAATGACCTGTGGGCAAGTTGATATCTTCTTGTTCTTTTTCGTAATATGGAAATATTAATATGTTGTACAGTTTTATAAATAAAAAATTGTTTGATAATGTAAATAGTCAAAAAATAAGGCCAAGTAAAAATAGTAATAAAGATAATAATAAAAACCTTCAATGTGACCTTGAGTGATGTAAATTAAGAAAGCGGGATTCAAATAAATTTCAACCAGTCTCAACTAGAAAAATAAAAAATCAATCAAAAATTGATGGATAATATGTACCCAAGGAAGCAATTGATTCAATGGTGCTTTTAATAATTCCAAAGAGACAAAAAAATCTATTCGACCTAGAAATAGAAATTCTGATCATACTTTTACAAAGGAATGTTCAACAAAAGATAAAGCGTGCTGTTTAGAATATTTCTTTAAAACTGGAAAATTAGCAATTTTTTTACGATAATAAAAATTTTAAGGAAAAATAATAAAAATTCAATTTATTTCTGTTTTAATTTACAAAAAAAAATTCATTCTATATTCACCAATCTAATACAGTGTATTTTTTGTGCCCAGCTCTTTTATATCAAAATAAATGAAATATATATTCATTTATATCAAAGTTTTACAAAAGATCACAATTTTATCATAATGTATGGGTGCGCATTACAAAAGTAATGTTGTTTCTTATCGTTTACATCGAATGGTAATCATCATGTGACCAGCATATAAAGTTTTTAGCTTTGAATTTTGTTTGTCAAACATTTTTTAATTTAACAAAACGACAACGAAAAATAAATGGAACAGCTGCAAATCAACGAGGAAAGGTTACAGGTTGAGCTATTGACTGCAGCGAGAGAAATTCAAAATTATCCCAATTTTTCGTTTAATAAATTTTATTAACATTTTCAAATATAATTTCATTCATTATTTGGTGTAAAATTTTTTTAATGTTGAGTTACTTAGTGGATTGCTTTTTCCTTTTAAGTCTTAGTATAATTATTTTTGTTATCGGAAAAATGGCTCCGAAGTCAATAAGAATGTTCATATCTGTGTAGAGATATCATATAGCACATCTTACAGTCATTAACGTATTTTAATGATAAAACATCAGTTCCCAAACAATCCGTTGTATTTGCAGACGACTGTGTCTAACAATGGATAAAAGAAAACTTCGATTCACATTTAAAAATTGATTTATTTTTATATATGTAAAATTTTGATTTATTATTAAAACAATATATATATTATAAAAATGTAACGTATTTATAAACTTCACTATATAAAATGTCTAAAGAGGAAAGTTGGGCTTTGATTAATTAAATTAATGTTTTATAAAAATAAACAATGCTTAATTACATCGAGATTATTTATCAATACTGAGACTTAATTTATTCACATAAATTTAAAAAGGTAATTAATAATTAAAACTCCGAATATAAATATCTTTGACATTTTTTCAAAAATTCTTCTATTTAATGAATTAAATAATTTTTCAATGCATAAATATATTTACAATAAATAATTTTCAGTATTTTCTTCATTTTAAAAATGTAATTTTAAATATATCAATATTAAAATAATTATCTTTATTAAAATTATTATTAAATCAATAAATAAGTAAATCAATAAATATTTAATATTTTTATAGAAAAATTATTATTATTTTTATAACATTAAAAACGCTATTAACATTCTAATCTATTATTACTTATTATTTTTATTAAAAATATCATATGATAATTTTTTAAGATAAAACTGGAGAGTAGGGATATATCATTAATAACATACAAAAAATAATTAAATGAAATATTATCTTTATTCAATTATGAAATATATAATTTATTTCCTATTTGGATAAAACGTTTTGGCTAATTAAATTATGAAAATCAAATATTTGATTAAATCCAATAAGTCTGATTTCTTTCTAATAATAATATTTAAAAATTATAACATTTTAATTACACTAAAAACCCAAAATTATTTTGTGGTAAGAATTCAAATTACTTTTCGTGATTTGTTTAATTTAATTATTTATAAATAAAAAATATATTTATAAAAAGATAAAATAAGCTCTGTATAAAAAAATAATTTTTAAATATTTATAATTTAAACTTTTTAAAAAGATAAATGCTTCAAAAAAATTGTTGAAAATTTCATTTAATATGATTATAAATATTTTATAAAAAAATATGTTCTATTTTAAACGTATTAAAAATATTTTATAAAAAATCCATAATAATAAAAAAAAACAAATGTGAAAATTGCGATCTTTTATTCATATATTACTTTCATGTTTGTGTCGGAATTTTTCGTTTTGTATGTCAAAATTGTCTTCCTTTGTCAATTAAAAATCAGACTGAATAATTATTATTTATAATTAATTGTATTTTATAAAATTAAAAATTATTATCAGCTTCAGAAAAATACATTTATAATTAAATTATTAAAAAATATTTTAAAAAATTAATCAAAAAATTACTAGCCACTTCTTTTAATTTTAGTAAATATAAATATAATTTTATTAATTCACATTTAATATATATATAATATTTTGTGATTATAAATATCCTTTAAATTCGACGTATGATTTTCCACAGGAGGCAGTTGGAAGCAATCCAAAAATATTTCAATTGAATTTTGGCATTTTCTTATTTTCTTGGATTAAGTTTTGCTCATTTATTTTCCTTTATTGGTTTTTTATGTATTGTTTTAATTTTAATGGTTTCTTTATTTTTATTTGTTGTTGAACTATAAATTTTATAAATCTTTGGAGTCAGATTTATTTTGGAAATTAAAGTGATTAAGAAACTTTGTTATTATTATTATGCAAAGTCACTTGAGGTAACGAAATAAATTTCTCTATAGCAGACTTGCATCTGAATCGAGTAGCGCCATTAGCTAAAGTTGAGAGTTTTAGAAAGATCAGTGTTAGCAGATTTCATCGTCAGAGTCATCTCAGAATTTTAATTGTTTTTATTTTTATTATAAATTGTTAAAAATTTACAAAAAGATTAAGTATGACTTCTTGAAGTGATTGATTTTATATTTATAAATTTTGTAATATTAAAAAAATTACTTGATTAATCATTATTTCATTAAAAAAATAATATTATTATTATTTTTTAAATAAATTATTAATTTATATTTAAATTTTAAATGATTATATTCTTAGAAAACCTAAAGCAAATTAACGAAAACTGACGATTATAAAATTAATTTAGTTTTAATTTCTTGTATTATTATATACTTGGACCAAAAGACTGTTGTTTACATTAAACTGCTACATCGGGTTGTTTTATTACGGGTGGTCGGTATAAACACTGAGTAATACGACGAAAGACATGACAAAATTATTATCCTTCATGATAAGACCAGGCCTTATATCGCAAAAGTCCTAAAAAGTATTTTCAAACGGTTAATTTGGATGTTTTAGCACACCTACTCTATTGGTCTAACATTACTTACGATTACTGGTTTCTTCGACAGATGCAGCACGATTTAACAGGTCACCGGTTTATTTGTTTCAAAGAAATTGACAAATGGTTTCTAACATGGATCGCCTTAAAAAGGACGAGAAATTTTTCAAGATAAAATTTGAAAATTATTTGAAAGATGGGAACAAGTAGTATCCAGCAATAGACATTACTATAATTAATTTGTTTATTCATGTTGTGAAGTAAATATACATTTTTTAAGTAAAAAATGAACCGAACTAATTCGTACACCCAATATGGGCTTTGGAATATTCACTCCTAACCTGCCCTTGAAATAGCAAATTTGAAGCTTATAAAACTTTATTAACAATCGAGAAGATAGAAGCTTACGTTTTTCAATGGTTCCTGTAACTGTTTACATTTATATATACCACATAGTTCATTATTTTACTATTCTATCTACGTTTCTTATATATTTGATAAAATATTTTTAATGTATAAAAATTTAAGAACAGCTTTCATTGATTTTTCTTTTGCCTATTTCCTCATTCCCTAAATTAGACTTCATTTTGGCTCATGTAAGATGATCTTTCGTCTAAAGACCGTTGAAAAACCATTTAACCAATTATGTTATTAAGTACAATATACAAAGTTGAAAAGAAAATAAAAACAAGATCTAATATTTAAGAGAGAAATTTTAGATTAATTGAAATAATAGACTTTTCCTAAAAGAAATGACAAAATTATTTTCTAAATAATTTTTTTTACCATTTGAATCATATAAAATCTCATATGATTATAATATTTTATATATTAGACTTTTAAAGGTCGCTTGAAAAGTTATGAAAACGAAAATGAAACAACACTTATATTAATGAACATAGTCTTCTAACTATTCAACACACTTAGTCCGATTCTTCTCAAATAATTCTATGCTATGCTTGATTTGCCGTTAAAGTGGAAATCGGAAACGTCAGCCTTTTACTTTATTTAATGTTTATTTTCAAATGAATGAGTTATTATTATTATTATTATTATTATTATTATTATTATTATTATTATTATTATTATTATTATTATTATTATTAT
>JBBMKC010227697.1:0-11750 GCA_037834085.1 Bipalium vagum | reverse complement strand
CAAATATTCTGAAGATGTGACAGTATCATGCTCAAAAAAGTAAGGACCAATTATCTTCTTTGAATTTATAGCTATCCTCACATTACATTTCGGCGATGTCCTTGGGATTTCAACGGTATTCTTCACACATCATCATTCGAGCTGCATAGTCCTCCTCACTCAATTGATGTAGGACACGGAGACGGTAAGGGCGAATACCATGCTCCTTTAAGATGTCTAAAATCCGACTGAAGGATATGTCCAACTCTACGAAGTGATGTTTGTGGATTTTCACCAAAATGCTCAATGACAACATTTGGTACGATGACAGGCGGACGCCCACTTCTTTTGGCATCTAAAACAGAGCCTGTTTTTAGAAATTTATTATAAATGGCACTTATAGCTTTATCTGTTGGTGGTTGCCCTTTTCTTTCTTTTCTCCATTTTCTTTGGACCGTTTTAACCGATTTGGTTTCACAATATGCCACATAAGAAAATTCTGTCTTCAATTGACAAAATTCTAAAATGACATAAGTATGTATTAATACAGCATATAAATACATATTTTTTGTGTTTAACATAAGTGAACATATATAACAAAATTAATGAAAATAAAAAAAGTTTAAAATTGTGACGCATATATTAATATTATTAAAACAAAAACACGGAGTGACTTATCGAACACCATGTATTATGAATTAATATATTATTAAGTTTCTATACAGAAATGAAAATTATAAAAATAATCAATAAATATGAAAATCATTATTAACAAAAATAATGAAATAGTAAATATAAATAAAATGTTTTTTTAAAAATAATATTTATACATGATGATTTTTAAAATTGAGTGTCACAAAATTCAGTTAGATATTTGCACATTTTAATCACATAAATTAACTATTAAATGAAGATATTTTAATTTTCTTTTTACAATATATGCATTTAAAATAAAAAAACAGTAAAAATATCCCCGGACCATTTCACGACCGATGAAAACTAAGAATATTATTCAATATATTCTTACCACGAAGTATCATCACAATCGATCTGCGTGGAAATTGTCGGTTTTTTGATTCGAACCGTTCCAACGTTATCGTGGGCGAAATTTGTTGCTGAAGACATGTGTTTCGTTTGACTAAAATACGAATCGTCCTTGCTACTTTCTTGACTGCAAGATGACGTTGATGAAGACACTGACCGATTATCGCGTTTGCCACACAAAATAACATGAGACCTTTGTGACGTTACTTCCGTGGCACTGGATACTGACTCGTCACTCTTGGAAAGTAAACTACTTTTCCCGGCCCCTATTATCGGAATATTGTATGTCGATCGCAGACTTTGGTAGCAGTTCCGGTGCACTTTGTCTTTCGGATCACCATCAGCCATAATGGCGGTCGGATATGGAAGCTCTTCAAAACTGCGAGATTGAGGCACTGTTGAGTATTTCTGGGGTGAATCTGTTATAGTGAATATTTGAGACCGCTTTAAGATGCCGCAAATATCTAGTAACTAACCTCTAATCATGTCTATTGAAGGTGGAGATATCTGATGTCTGGAATTTGAAAGTCCTGATGCTAAACGTGATAATCTTTCAATTGCCAAACTGAGTTTTTTCTGATGTCCTAGATCAATCAAATATGGAAAAATCAATAAAAATATGAATCCAAAAAAATTAACATTAATAAAGAGACTAATAAAAATAAAATTCTAAAAATTAAATATTAGTAATTACATTATATAAAAATAATAATAATATAACGATATATATTATATATAATAATATCAATAATTTAATTATCAAACAAAAATCTTTATAGAATAATATTAATAATAATAGAGAAAAATCAAAACTATAAAACTATCATCTATCGATAATATAAGCCTATTATGATAATAAAATTTTTAAAAAAAATAAAGAATTAAAAAACCATAATTTATAAAAATAAGAGTTAAACGTTAATGCTACTAAATTCAATAATAATAATAAATCATTTAATAATTATAAAAAAAAATAATAAACACAAAAAAGTAATAATAATAATTATAAATATCGATGATGTATATATCGCAAAAATAGAATTAATTTCAGATCGATTTCCTTGCGAGTAAAGCCAGATAAATAATCTGAAACATTCTCGCGGGAGAGAACACACAAGCACACACAGCCAGCGCATACAATCGAGATACCAGATATATCATATCCGGTAACTGACACCATGGCAAATGGTATGTTAGGTTGAAACTGATAAATCGCCTATCTCACTCAATCTTGGTCGGTCACAGTCATTCGCCAATGCGAACGCTACAAACATGCAAGTCAACAGTGGAATTAATGTTAAATAGTGGTAGTACAGTAGGCTTGGGGATATCAGCATCGATGTTTTTATGCATTAAAAAACCATTACAATTACCTAATTTTTCAACACCGATGTCGGCCAGGTCCTCCCATGTTAGCCCCACTAAATGTTCGATTTTGGTAAAATTTTGTTTCAATAAAATTTCTTCATATTGTAGAAGTTTCAAATTATCAAGAAATTCGTGGATTGATAGCTGAAAAGAAATATATGTTCACCAATTTATTATGAACGAAGTCATTTCAAATTAAAACGATATCCTCCCAGTTCGTTCAAACTATGAAATGTCACAGTGCAATTATTATTGTGTCCGATCACGAAGGAAAATAAAAATATGATTTATATACAGCATCAAATATCATTAAATTTCGATAATATTTATATTTTTTGAATAATAAAAATTTTATGACTCCTTTGAAACTTTTGATTATTGATAACTTAATATTTAATTAATATTATTGATTTTTATATAATAATATTTGAATTTTCAAGTTTTATATTTAATTATTGATAAGTATAAAGATTCTCATTTTATTAATAATATCAATAACTAATAATATTACAATTTTCAGTTCAGTTTAATTTTATGAATATTGAAATTCATTAAATTTAATGATAATACAAAAATATCTCTAGAACGACTAGAATAGATTAAAAGTTAGAGTATTAAAGAACCAGTGACAAAATTTTTTATATCATTTTAACAGTGATTATCGATTATCTTAATTAATAATAATCAAAAAGGACTCATTAAAATATCAATATCATATTAAGAAAAATTATTGACAATTTCAAAATTTTAAATTTATAACTACAATTATCAATTATGAAAGATTTCGTAAATTGTGCATAATTTTAAAATTATGATTATCGAATATTTTTTCGATGTAATTAATAACAATAAGTTATTCAGTATTTATTGATATTACTTATTGGAGATTATAAAATTTAATATTTTAATAATAATACCAATGATTAATTATAAAATACATTTCAGTTATTAATAATTAAAAATAAGCTAAGCAATTTACTATTATTATTTAATAATGACATTCTTTACTTTTTATAATTTTTTTCAATGTAATTGAAATATAGATATAAATATATAAAATCAATATGCATCATCGAACTTAGAAAATTTATTTTAAAAAAATTTCAATTAGTATTCTATTAATTAACATCAATTTATAATTATTATCAATAATATATATATGAAAACAAAAAAAATTTGTAACAATACCTTAAAACACAAATTATAGTATATTATTGACTTAAAATTGAAATTTCTAAGATTTTGGTAAATCATTATAATTTTTTAAAAATTCCTTGGAAATAAATAATTTTTTTCATAAGATAATCAATAATTATAACTTTTCTGTAAATAATTAGTCTTATTAATATCCATACATAGGTTTATAAAAAAATCAATATTTGTAAAACTACAAGTCTAAAGATTTGAAATTTTTAAAAATATTATCGAGATATATACACCACAATGTATTTTTAAAAAATCAATTTCCTGTTGTTTCCGAAAAAATAAAATTTCCAACGAGCCAAAGTCACAAACATAAACTAACAAAATCCCAGTGGAATTTAAAATTTTAAATACAATCTCAAACTAAAAATGAGATATGCAAGTGTTTTTTCGTGATTCTCGTTGTTCTCATTAATTGGGATTTGAAAGAAATCTAATGGAAATTCTGGAATTCTCATTTAGTATAAATAATAACTTATTGTTACTGTTATTATTTTTAAGAGGATTATTTTTATTATTGATATCATCATTGACCTAACATCATTACTAATATTCTTATTAGTATTATTAATAATATTATTAATAGTAGTTACAGTTATTTATATTTCAATATATGAAATTATTAATAAGAAAAATATTAATCATTATAATTAATTAATTATCATAAAATAATAAGTTTTAAAAAATCAAACAAAAAAGCCAAAGCTAAAATTCATTTTTAAAATCATTTCTTAAAAATTCGTATTTAATATAAATTCTTTATTTAATAGTTTTAATTAAATATTAAGAAATATTTTAATTTTAATTATTTTAATTTTTTATTATTTATTTTGTATTTATTTAAAAAGTTTTAAAATTAAATAAAGTGGCTTAATAACTATAATATATTAATATTATATGAAAATGAGAATATAGACCAAAAATAGATTAGATTAAAGAAGAAACGAAAGTCAACTTACAGGCATAGTATCAGGAAGACCGTCACAAACACTGAGTCGGTTAAGGTTGGTCTTCATCAGTTGTCTGTCTTTTGGATTGGTAACGCCACTGGCATTCAGATCTTCTGGGGTTGCCTTGGTTAATGTAGCAAGATCATATCCTGCTGCAGATAGTACGTCCGCGTAACTGAAAAAGTAAAAAAAGGATCATTGATGTCCGAAAGAAAGATTGATTTTTATCGGAAGGAGTTAAAAATTTATGGAAAAATTGAGTATTACTTTCCTAATCCAATGAAATAAAGCCAATTCACCATTATGTCGTCGACACCTCGGTCGGAACCACTTGATGAATATTGTGTTTCATCGAGACTAATCATGGAACAAGGATAATAGAGACTGTCGACCGATACCTGTTGTGAATACGAATTTGTTCGAGGCAGTACAAATTCACCGTCCTGATTATTTGACATGTTCTGAAAGAAATTCTGACGACAAGAATTTTCTTCATTGTGATGGAATGGAACAGGTACCGTAGCTGGCAACATAGCACATTCACGACAATGACATTGAACACTGTTCGATTGACAACTGTTTTTAGAAGAACAATAATACATTGGACTTGTTGTAACCTTATTGCAATTTGTAGAAGCTGGGGTACTTCCGGAAACAACCTAAATAAAAATAAATTGATAATAAAAAGATTAAATTTTGATAACTAAATTAAAAATATTATAAAAAAAATCAATTATTAAATTAAATAATTTTGATAAATTAGAAATTAAACAATCAATAAAAATGTAATATAAAAAAAATAATAATATTTAAATTTTTAAATAAAAATTAAATGATCACTTTTAACATTAATTAATAAATATAATAATAACACTAATAGTGATTAAAAGTAATCTAATTTAATAAAATATGAACTATTTAATTAATTATTGTTTTAATTTTAAAATAAATTATTAATAATAATTATTATAAATAATACTATAAAATAATAATAAAAAAATAATTATGAATAATTAATATTTAATTAACATTAATATAAAATAAAACTTATAAATAATTTTAATATCGATATTATGATAATAATTTTAATAATAATGAATATCAATCGAATATAATTATTTTTTTATTTTAATAAATGGTGTTTTTCAGATTTTTTTTTGTTTTCTGTTTATTTAAATAATTTAGAATTTTGTAATTAAAAAAATATCAAGAAATCTATCGAAAAGAAAATTCACTTGCGGAATGACAATCTAATTTCTAATAATTTCTAATTTCTAATTTCTAATAATATTAATAATTTAATATAATTGTTATTTATTACTTTTTATATTAACTGTACCCGCTAAGAGTGCTAAACTTTTTTTTTAAAAATTAAATAAAACTGTATTCACTTAAATTAAGCAATTTTTGTTGATAATGGTCAATAGTAAGCGTCTGATCAGGTTGAGAGCTCTTAGTCAATTTCAGTCTTTTGATCTCACAATATGTACAATAATAACTTCTTCCCATGAATATTTGAACCATGTGAAAATATATTAAAAAAATGTTTGAATATTAAAATAAACTATTTTAATAAATATAAATATTTTATTAAGTCGATATTTTCATCTTGTACATCTAATAATTTAATCAATCAAAATAAGAGTAATCATTTATAATTTTCCGTAACTTTGCTAATATGGAAGTCGATAAACACTTACTGATTTGCTGTCCGTAGCAGAACCTCTTCCACTGTCCATACTGGCAATACTGTTACGTTTATTTGTCGAACTGTTGACGGTCGATATAAATCCGGGACCCAGAGACAGACAATAGGACAAATCAGATGTACTCACTGAAGGAGAATCAGGAGATTGGTGGTGATGGTGTTGGTGATGGTGGTGATGGTGTGGAATACTTTTACCATACAATTGGGTCAGATGATTATCACATGAACATCGGGGCATAACACTATTGCACCATTTCACACTAGAATTCGTTGTATTCGTACGTATGTCAGACATTTGTGGTGGGATCAAGATTGGACTTCCACTTTCTTCATTATTTTGATTGTCTAATTCACTGGAATTCGTATTCTGTTTCATCTAGTATTAAAATAATATTATGGGAATGATAATAGTGCATGTTTGTCTACTCACATTAGACGAGTCTAAATCAAGATAACATGGCCTTTCTTTTCCAGATTTGCCTCTGATTGCTACCGGAGTCTTTTCTGGTGATTGAAGAAAATGTCTTTCCATTGCCAAATTACAACATGCTGGTGGCTTGTGATCATTAATGTACTCGATATAATTGCTCGGGAAAATGCTGGTATTGCTTATGCCTTCAGCAGTTACAAATCCTTTAGCAACCCCATTATGGTATTGTTTCAGAACCTGTTTTGAATAGAATAAAATAATAATAATAATAAGGATATTATAAAAACTGTTTCAAAGTTTAAAATATTAATGAATTAATTATAATCGTAAATTTGAAAATTTAAAAATAAATTAAAAATTTTAGAGTTTTAAGGTTTTTTAAAAAACTGAATCTCAAAAAGCGACTATTTCTATAAATATTTAAAAATTAATACTTAATTTTGTGCTTAAAAATACTTTTGGATATTAAATCTGTAAATATAAATAATAACTAAATCATAATATAAAACAATTGATATTATATTATTATTATTAAAATATTGATTTTCAATTGTCATAATATAAATATATTAATTATTTAATAGTTGATTTAATTATTAATCTTTATCTAAGACTTATTCACTAACGAAACAAAGTCGTCGGAAACCTAATCTTTCGCCATAAACAATGATAAATTATTTACTTTTTAAATAATTATATTGTCAGACTTAATGATAACATGACCCAATAAAAGACTAAAATTCTCTGACAAATATTTTGGTAAAAATCTATATCTTTGAACTTCGCTGATTTTTCAAATGGTTAAAAATTTAATTATTATTTTTATCCAATGTTTAATTGTTCCACACAGGCACAAATAACAAATCAAATTTCAAAAGGAAGATCGGAAAATATAATTGGAAATTTTTTGTCTTTTCTTCTTTAAAATATTGAAAATAAGATGATTTATGTCAATTTAAAAGTGGATGGGAAATTTTAAAAGTATGGAACAAACAAAAAGGAATGATAATTTTTTAAATAACAAAAAATCAATTCGACATATAGACGGCTGATTAATGAATGAGGGAATGCAACTATGCGGAAAATTGATTACCCAAGCCACTAATGACAGAATAAACATATAATGTTCCCCTGCTGGTAATTGAACAGACTAATGACTCATCGGTGACACTTTGAACAAGCCAATGACTACGGTTGCTACTGTGCAATTGCCTACAAAAACACTGACGAATATGTATATTCTTTCATTGTGAAATTGTACTTGTCTGTGTGAGTGTGCATAAGTAATTAATAAAAACCCCACGTGTCCAAAAATATATATAGGAATACACACATACTCACAAGTAAATATGTCAAGGCACAGATGGGCTTGCAGAACTGTCTAGGAGTCCCGAGTATTTTGCACTTATTATTTGTCAGAAAATTGATCATTAATGACAATTGTACACGTCAATCTTTTCTGCACGTATATTAATTGTGGAAGCATAACCACTTTCTTGTTATATATTGAAAAAATGGATTTTTATTATTTACAAGACCTTATTTGAGGTGAAAATATAGACGAAAAGTACGAATTATTTAATAAAAAGAATAATTTTCGCCCTGGAAAAATCAGTAGAAAATAGAAAGAACATGTTTGTATGCGAATGAAGCGCCGATTGTTAAACTATCATTGTTAATAGTGTGAATTCAGGCGCGCTCCTTTGGGAGACGAGCAATAATTCAAATTGTTTCTCGAGTTTACATGCCTTACAATCAGCAAAGCAATGTTCTTTCTATTCTTATCATGATTAATTTAGAAGACGGATATCTTATGTTTTATATAATTCAGATCTGCATTCAACTTGTTATTTATGTGAGTAAAACCTTAATAAATACCGAACACATTATATAAAGCAAAACTGATTAAGAATTGATTAAGAGTTTGGAAATAAATTGTTATAATTCTACTTCTTCTTCTTCTTTTTCTTCTTTCTTTTTCTTCTTCTTCTTCTTCTTCTTCTTCTTATTATTATTATTATTATATTGACAATAAAATTCTGGTTAACTATTTATCAACTAATCTATTTAAAAAATTTACTTTTCATAATTCAAAAAATTTTAAAATAATTATAGGCAAGAATGTTCAGAAAATAATTATCAATTAAATTAAATATTTTTTGAAAAAATGATTAAAAAAATAATTGAATAAATTATTCAATATTGATAAATTTAAATCAATAGCGATAAGAAATCCATATAATATAAAAATTTTAAAAATAAGCAATAAGTTGATAATTATTAATAATTAAATAATACTAATACTAATAATATTAATAATAAAAATAATAATAATAAATTATACATTGTTTATAAAGTACATTTATTTTAAATACGTGATTTATAGAAATTCTAGACTATTGATCTTGAAAATTTCCAAACAATTGCCACTATCAAGTGTTTTGAAGAATTAATTTTGAATTCAATATTGAGAATAATGCATTTTATCGAATCATATTAAAATTAGTTTGAATAAATAGTAATATTTTAAATATGGTATATTTACCAAATCTTTAATCTTATCAATAAAAAAGAAATTTCATATTTCATAATATTTCTTTAGATTTATTTATACACTGAAATTACGTTTGGTTTCGGGTTTTTGTTTTTGAGAAATATTTTTTAAATTAGTTATGTTAACTTCCTTACTAAAAATAATAATAATATGTAACATATCACTTTATCAAAATACTAAATATAGAAAACAATATCATAAAATTTTCAGTAAACGCGAAAAGATTATGCTAATAAATATTTATTTATTTTAGTTCTGAAGCAAATAAACAAAAATGACTAATAAACATAAATTTTTCATTGGTTGATTTTTTGATTTATCTAAAGATTAAATGATAAATATGAGATATGTTCATAAATAATGAAATGAAAAGTATTTCTTAACAATTTACAATTATTTAATAAAAAAAAGTTATTTGAGTAAAAATTGGCAGTGTTAATTTGTCTCTGTAAAAATATTAGGAAAATAAAGTTTTATTGATTGGTTTCAAAATCAAGTTATTTTTCCCAATAGTAAAGATATATTTCATTTTTTTAATAACAAATAAAAAATACAGGAATCAAAACTCTGAAAATCTACAGACTTCACAATGACTCATACATTTTCTAATTTTTATCGATTTTTCTTTTTGTGAGTGAAAAAATGTATAAGAAAAAAGCGGTATAAAATAAAAGGAATGAAAGATCAATAAATATTCTTCAATTAAAACAGCTGATTTCAAATCGTGTAAGCTTGTAATCCAATGATCCACTGTTGGAATTAAAACTATATTGGCTCTCAAACCATTATGATGTGATATGTCATGTAAATGGCTTCCACTAACAATTTTCATTCTAAACACTCAATGTCCACAACAATCACGATATTTGCTATATGAATAAATACTACCAAAATAAACACGATGTATCTTAGATAATCACCTATTCAGACTTTTTAATTGTTATTATTATTAGCCTTAATTAATTTTTATTTATTGAAAAACAGAAATTAGTGATCATTTTATTCAATTTTTAAACTGAAGTGTTATATCACAATGCAAAACTCTGAGAACTTAAAAAAATCTAATCTTTGTTTTACTTTTTACTTTCTTTTCCAATTTAACTAGAATTAAAGAATTTTTAAGAATCATTCTAAGAAAAACTTTTGCACAATCCTAATATTACAAAAACGTAACCCTTAAACTCAAAAACTATTACCCTTCCCCTTCTGTCTGACAGCAATTTGAAGTGAAAAAACAATATCTCCATATACTCACACTATCAATCAATAGAAACTTATTTAAATAAATAGATAACAATTCCAATCTATTGTAACATTTTACCCGGGGAATATAAAATATTTCCTAGAACAACCAAAAATCTGTTACATTTTAAGCAAAAATCAGGAAATTTCTTTTTCTATAAATAACTATTTATATATATATATATATATGACCCCAAAATTTTGTCAAAAAAATTTAATCACTTAAATTTCCCAGTAATCTGAAAATGTTAGTTCGCAGACAAAACGTCAGCTGAAATGGAACAGATATATGTACAGATTTATAACACAAATGTCAAATCATAGAAAATTTCTTATTTATTGATTCGGAAATACAAAAACCTCCACTCGTTTAGGTACTCGATGTTTTCCAACAACTTCTTAATGCTTCGGATGTCACTAATTCATCCCGAATAACTTATTGGAAGAAACGTTTAGGTTTTATGGATTTTAATTTAATAATCTCAAATTCAAAAAAAATTCTCAGTTTTAAGTGTAAAGATTTTATGATTTATTATTATTTGCTTTTTGAGTTTTATTATTAGACAAAAATAGTTTTTCATCGAATCTTTATTTGATCATTGTTTTCAAAGTCGTAATAACTTAAATAAAAGTAAGTATTAACGAAGTCATTGATTTCCATTTCTAAATTTGTAAATGACAATGCACAAGCACCATTCATAAAAAAAATTGTGATGTTTCCGTTTTCTGTAGGCTAATAATAATAATTTGTTTATTATGTTTGGAGGGGTAGGATTGAACTATTATTGATAAAGGGAACTCTCGTGAAATTTCATCTGTTAACAACTTCAAAGCAAAAATAGTTTAAAGGAAAAAAGTCAAAAGTTTTTAAAATAAATCAATCACAAACACAAAAAACGATTTGGTTCCTTTGTGTCCTTTTTAAGTGGAATTGTTACATTTTAAAAGGAAACCGTTAAAAAATCCGTTTCTTTATCCATATTGAAAAGGGACATTTGAACTATTGGAAAATAAATTTAATTATTAATTGCCTGTCCGTTTCTCAAACAACTTAGTCTAAATACAATTTTCCAATGAATATTTCCATTTACGGTCTTACTTTGAATAATTATGAAAAAATTAAATCGAATCAAAGCATCCAATTCTGTCTTTCTTTCATTAAATCAATAACATTTTCAATCAGCTTTTCCATTAAGTTTTTATTAATAATATTAACAAATCAGTACATTTTTTTGACCTCAAATGAAAGAAATATTGTGAAAAGAGCAATAT
>JBBMKC010227686.1:0-11751 GCA_037834085.1 Bipalium vagum | reverse complement strand
TGTGATTTTTTTTTGTTATTCTTGTAATTGAATATATTGAATAAAAACGCTAATGACTTTTGACTCAACCTGGTATAATAGTTAATCAGTTAAAAAAATTAATGTACAAGGTGAGCGCTGGAAGACTGAAGGACTTTAGTTTAAAATAACTTTTAGTAAAACAAATTTATATTTAATTCAAATAGTTTATTTGAAAGATACAAGCTTAGAATTTAAGGTTTTCTAAGTACGGAAAATAATGTCTTTTAAATGACCACCAATTTTTTTCACAAGAATTGCCCTTTTTAAGACATTTCCCATCACTGCATCCAATATTTCCGGGTCCAAAGGAAGTATCTCACTTCGGATATTTTCTTTTAGCTGCTGAATATTTTGAGGATTGTTCATATAAACCTTCTCTTTCAGGTAGCTCCATAAAAAATAATCCGGAGACGTCAAATATGGTGACCGCGGAGGCCATGAAAATTCAGCATTTTTGGAAGTCAATCTTTCACCAAAGACGTCGTGCAAAGAGATTCATTGTTTGAGCGGCAGTGTGTGCAGTAGCACCATCTTGTTAAAACAAATTTTTTTCGTTGTCTTCAGCTATTGGACGTAGAAATTTACAGTGATTGTCCTGTAAATCTTTCAGCATCAGTAAATCTTTCTGGATACTCCTCATAATCTTCGTAAAAACAAGGTCCAATAATTCTATCAGATATGACCCTACACCAAACGGTGCAGTTTCGAGAATGCAGTGGATGCTGGTTAAATTTCATATGATTGACTGAGTCCCAAAACCTAACATTCTGTTTATTGACAACTCCATTCAGATAAAAAAGAGCTTCATCGCTCATTATCAGATTGTTCAAAAAGATGACTTATTTCTAACTAACTTCTGAAAACGAATAGCATAATTCAAACGGACAACATCGCCTGGTGGGAGAAGAACTTGAGTTGATTGAATTTATATGGGAACATTTTCAAGGCCTTTTTCAAAATTGTTCGTAGTCTAGTTCTTGTTGGATGTTCTTGAACGCTTTGCCGCACAGATTCGACAATCAATTCAGTATACACAATTTTCCTTGTACTCTTCTTAGTAAGATCTACAACAGACCCAGTTTCTTCAAATCGTTTAATTAAAATTCTAATCATGTTTTCACTGGGAGCTTCTTTAACATTGAAGTGTCTTCGGTAGTTTCTCTGCGTTTGAATGATTAATTTTCTATTTGAGTAGAAAAATTTGACTTTATTATTATTGTTGTACTTGAACATTTTAACTGCAAATACTGAAATATTGATTAACTTTAACAAATAACTATAACAACAAATTTATATTATAAACTCCAATAAATATATATTCATAAAAATACGAATAAAATTTAATATCAAAACTTTTGTAAAAGATATTTTAGATTAAAATACCTCGATTTTCCAGCGCTCACCCTGTATTAGAAAAATACTAATAACTTCTGACTCAACCTTTTATGAGAATGATTCATAAGCTTCTGTAGTTTTTATTATTATACTAATTTTTAACATAAACAAACTTTTATTTTAAACTCCTGCTTTAAGTAAATAACAGTAATCGATTTAAATTTTATAAATAAGAATTATTTAATAATACTGATATTTTTTTGTATAGCTATATTTTTTTCATGAAAAATTTGGCTCAAGAATTATTATTGTACGAGTGCCAACTCGGACACACTGTGGGTCAAAGCTATTTAAAATATTTTGAAATTCTAAGGAGAAAATGCTATTAATAAAATTTCCACATATTAATTGTTCAAAAAAAATCGAAATGATGATTTGACCTGGAGGATAAACTACGTGTGAGTTCACGTGATTTTGAGGCTTTGAGGCCAGTTGTAGAAAGCAATTCATCTAGTACCTATTATAAGAATATAATCTGCAGATGTCAGTACTTCTAAATAAACCGTATGGTCACATTTATAATAACTAGATATTATTAATAAACTCCATCTACAGATTAAGATTACTTACCAATGTTTCAAGATTGTTTTGTTTATAAACTTAAGACGTAAATGTTGAAGAGAACATATAAATTCAATAAAATAGCTCGCCTGTACGTCCGAATATATCATTATGTATATTTGTGGAAGAATTATTTTCTCAAAGATGTATTTGGTATGGAGATTGTATTAACTGGATACCTAGGAATCGAGAACTAATCCTATTGAACTTTTTTTTCTGTGGAACCCCATAAAGAATATTTTTTATTTATAAACCATAACCTGGATTGGTGAGTTAAACCAAAGACTTGTGGATGTTTGTCATGAAATAAATTAAACCATTCTACTTACACATTTTTACTCTCATGACATGTAAAGATCGTCATTTTCTTTATAACCTTTTAAACTTTAGTTTTTGCCATAGTGTAAATATGCATAAAAAACGATTGCCAGTCTTTTTATCCTTACACTTAATACAGGTTAAAATTATGTAGTGATTTATTTAACGCCTTCTAAATTATATTAAATATAAATATACATGTAAATATTTAGATCATCTCTTCTTACTGCCTTCGGTTAAAAAGATTGGGTGAAAAAGATGATAATTTAATAAAATAAATTCTGGGTTTTATGTGTCTTTTGTGTTGTTGATTTATCAGATCTGTGCCAAATTTATATACAACTAGTCGAAAATCGATTTGCATTACTACCTATTATTCACAAAAGGATCAGGCATTGGGGCAATGAGTGAAGGAGTTACCGTAGCCTGGCAAAATTATGATATTATACTCACCATAAAAGTTAACCATAAATCAAATTTTAAAAATCCACAAAACAATACCAACATGCAAAGAATTGAAAACTTCTGAGGTAACTTGAAGAATAAGTTAAAAGTTAAGAAAGGCATTTATGGATCCTTTTTGGATTCGTGTGTGCATGATTGAACTTTGCCACAAAACATTCTTAAATCTTTATGATTTGGTATCGGATAATAAATAAAAATTTATGCCTTTAATTTATTATCTTTTAATTTTTAATTTATCCTTTTTTAGAGAATAAATTTAAAAGATGTTAAAAATATGAGGTAAAAATGTTCCAAAGAGTCTTGACATATATCCGATGTTAAATCAGTGAATTAATCGTCAAATTAAAACATCTTCATAACTTTTGATACCTACTTTTTGAATTCAAAGACTTTTCACTTTAACGCATTAAAATCATTAAAAGATGATGCTGGAAATATTTACAATAATAAACTAAAGTTCAGTCTATAAAATAATTTAATTAAAAATTATTATATAATTTTTTATCTCGTCGCCCTGTAATTTCTCATGCACAAAATCAATCATAATTTTATTCATTATATTAATCTTTGAATATAAATAAATAAATAAAATTTCTCCGCGTAAAACTGCTCAGTATAATTTGTATGGAATCCAATTTTTTCAAAAGATAATTCTCCAAATGTTCTTATAATAATCAGTCTAAAATTAAAGAGTTGGAGCTCGCTCAGGAATCAAAAAAGGCTAAAAGAAAACTGCGATGTGGAAGAAATTAATAATTTCAATTATTATTTATTTTACATGCCGCCCATAATGAAGATGAAAAGAAAATATTAGCTTCCATTTATTTATATTTTAATAATGAGCCTTTATAGTTAGAATTTCTTGGAATTTTACTATAGACTGAGAATTGGCATAACTTTTAAATAAACTTAACTTTTTTTTCATTTCTGTGCATTTCATTACATTAATTGTAAATGTATTAATGCGATATTAATGGATGGCTTAATCATCTAAGAATAAAAGTATCTTTCTACCGAGCGTGGTAAAGTGAAATACAATTTCTTGACAAGAAACAGTCAATGTAAAATGTAAATACCTGTGGCAGAACCTATTTCACACACCTTTATTGGTCGATCATGCAACACCATATCATAGATTTCTTGAATGATTTGTGATGTTATCGCAGTTTTTGGGTGTTCAGTACGTGGATCATTTTCAATCATCATATTACCACGTTGAAACTGCAAGCCTCCTCTTTGAACTAATGAAAAATGAGCAACTTCTTTTAATATTTATAGATTTCTGTTGTGAATAATTCTTCCAGATCAAAGAATTTTATGATCCCCCGACTTTTAATTTTATCCACTTTACAATTAATGCAATCCAGTCAATTTGAAATGTGTAGTTTAAATAAATTACTTAACCTATGGAAATGATATTATAAATATGTTAGTATTAAGGATGAGATATTAAAATGTCTTATACATTTTTATTTAACAACAAAGTAAAGTCACTTTTAAGACTTTTCAAACAATCCTCGTGTACGCATTCTAATATTTATTTTAATAAGTTAAACTTCTATTTTCTAAGAAAAATTATTCAAAATTTTAAGTAATTACATATTTCAATATTAATGGAACAGAATTAGCTAAAAGGTCTTATGAATTTCAAAACATAAAAAAGATACATCTATTAAGGTTATCGTTTCTACGCGTAGTTAAGTTTCAGTGGTAAACCTCGTTTCTAACAATGAAACCTCTTTTCTTTTCATTCTGGCTTGTTATAAATGGGAAAAAAGGAATTTATAATTTCAGTTCCAGATCAAATATTACCTTATCATTATATCACCCTTGTTCTAATCATTCATTATGAACGGAACTAAAGTATATTCAACAACAACAAATTAATTTCATTGACTTCCTGTTTCCCAAAAATTATTAAAATGTTCAATTGCCGACTTTGATTTCTTTTATTTTGTTTTGATTTATTTTTTCCGATAAACTACACTAATAAATGTTTAATGATAGCGAATAATATCTGGACATGGAAAATATCAAACCAACGGTATTTGATGAGTACATTATAATAAAACATTACATGTAATTACATATGTAAAACTATTATAATCATTATATGACTTGATAAGATACAGAAACGAAGAGTGAAATGGAAGTTTACCAATCTTCAAATCAACGCAGATGAAATAATTATGATTTCATACAATTTAAACCTGGTGCAAATGAATAGTTCAACAAAAGGTGAAGTTCACTTCATTTATTAAAATTAATTAACTTTTATTGAAATATTTATTATGAAGTCATTACTGAAGATTTGATACCTCTAATATACGTATGAGAGTAGCAGTGCTGAAAATATTTCTTTCAACAAATTGTACTAATTAGGACATATTTTGCTTTGATAGAAATTTACTTAGAACGGATTTTGAGGTGATGTACAAGTACAGTTATCTGTTCAGCATCTGTACTCATAAAGAAAATAAAAAGAAAAAATAATACATAAAAATAAATTTAGGAAGTGATGAGTGCGTGAAATTGTGATAGAAAATAAACTATTTTAACCATATCTTTAAAATCATTGAAATAGCGAAATTTTTATATATTAATATTTAAATTATTAAACAAGTTAATATTTAAACAAAATTCATATATAATGATAAATGGGAATGTTAATTATCCGGGACTCATCTTCAATTAAAACTTGATCCGTTTAAAACAAGTAGCCACTGTACATTAATATATTATACTCCTTAGTGTATCAAATTTTATGTTTCATTTTTGTTTTAATATTGGTTTTTTTGGTAAATAATAAAAAAAATTAAGAATTAAAATATATATATATAATACGAACGTTTTATTTTATTTTATTTTTAATTATTTAAATTAATTTTTACTGAATTATTTAATTTTTAAAAATTATTAAATTTAATTTAATTTTTTTAACAATTAATAAATTAAATAAAGATCGTTTTATTTAAATCAACATTTTTCAGCATTAATTATAAAATATTAAGAAAAAATAATAGAGAACATAGAGAAAAAAAATAAATTTTATAATAATCTTTTTATTATTTTCAAATTATTATTATTTTTTACAATGCATTTTATGGAAAAAAAATCCTTTAATCAATGGGAGAAAATAAACATATTTATTGACAATTTTTGGATGGAAAAAAACAATTATATAAACACTAAATTATGCATGTTTTATCCAAATTTTAATTTAGGATTGTTAATTAATAAAACGAATAATTCCCTTTTTTAAAGGAAAATTTTAATTTTTAATTTTATAATAAATTCATAAGAATCAATTATCTGCTTATTGTATAGATACAGCCAGATCGTTGCTGATAACGCAATTTGGCTTCATCTATTATTAAGTGAACCAATATTTAAGGACAATATATATTATTTTTAATAACTTGTTATTTATAATTCTAAAATCATTTTTTGGAGTATGACATTTTTTTTATCAAATAAAATAATCACAAAAGCTATGAATATATAATATAAATAGTTTTTTTTGTTTTAACTGACTTCACAAAAAACTTTTACAATTATTACACATTCAGTGATAATTTTTTCCTTTAAGAAAATATGGAAATCTGGTGTTTTTTTAATAATCACGAATACTTTTACTTGATTAATTTTGAAGATTTTCAATTTTTCAGGTTGTGGATATAATTGATCAATAATTACTGTTATTGAAAACATAAAAGAAAAACAGATTTTATATTTGGAATTTTATAAATTGCAAAAAAGATAAAAATGCATTAAAATTAAAAACTGTAAAAATATTAATATTAAATTATTAAATAATAATAATATTATTATTATTATTATTATCATTATTATTATTATATTACATTTATTATTATTTAAAATTTATTATATTTAATTCTTCCGAATTTCCTATATTTTACGACTATTATTAATATTATTATTTTATGCTAAAGGATTTTATTTTCTGATCCTCAGAGCTTAATATTTTCTGGGATTAAAAATTTATATTAGCTTAACTGAAAGTCTGTTCGTTTTTTCGGAAATTAAGAAATCTTTTAAATCACATAAGCAAGTTTATAAAAAAGTAGCCTCATTTTGTTCGATAGTCTGTGTGATCAATTAGTTAGTAAAGAATTCTGTGGGCTGTTGACTAAAATACTATTACAGGTGGTTTTCGACATATTTTACAGACTGAATCTATTATTAGAAAGTTGTTATCGTGGTTTACTTAATTATAATTCCATAATTCATAATACCACTATGTGAACTCCAAGGAACTGAATGATTCTAATTGCAAATTGTGCAATAATCATAGGACGTTTCATTCAAATTATGCTGTAAAATTTCTACTATCATCAAGATGGAAAACCACTCTTTGATTAAGTTGAATTGTTTAGGACCATGTGCAAGAACGTTAGGTTTGTGATAAGTCAAACCATTTTAATCTTCCGAAACTACAATTAAAAAATCTTTATTATGTAAAACAACTTTAGATTGGTTTATTGGAAAATCTTTTTGAGTTAGACGCGATCTCACGTCTTTAATGATTGTACCATAGATACCACTGTCTTTCTTATCGATCTTAAAATTACACTTTAATGGTCTCGTTTCAATGCAATTTGATCATTAATTATAGTATAGTAATAGTATAGTAAATTGAGCACAGTTTATCAGTTTTTCTTTGAGAAAAAAATGAAATAATCACTAACACGCTTTATATCATCTAACATTTTGAAACTCGTTTAGTAAATGTTTAAATTACATTTCCTTTCAAAAGTTGACACCTTATTTATGAAAAAATTAAAAAGTTGCACTTTGAATAAGTTTCTCACCCGCCCTATTCTCCAGATATGGCCCCGTCAGATTTTTTCAGTTCAGAAACATGAAAAAATGTCTCGCTGGACAAAGATTTTCGTCAAATAGTGAGGTGATTACCTCTATGTCTTGAAGATCTTCACAAATTGACCTACAACAATGGCATCAAAGAGTTTGAGAAACGCTTAATAAAGTGTATTCAGCTTGTAGGAGACTACATTGAAAAATAAATTGTTCTTATCTTTTTATTTTACTGTTTTCATATTTATTCAACGAACTTTTCAACCCAACCTTGTACTATTAAAACCAAATCATGTAAAAATGTATGATCTTTATTAATAATCACTTCAAAATAATAAGTTTAATTTTTATAAAGAAAGAACAAAAATCGATATCAATTTTTACTGAGATATTTTTATTAGAGGTGCTAGTTGAGGTTTTATTTTTAAATGAAACTCATCTTTTGGCAGAGACCCCCCCCCCACTACTTTAGAGTAATTCATATTCATTTTTAATTGTTTTCATTGGAGTTAGAGGAGCACTCCATTGAAAAATAACGAGATTTCTCTACCAGGAGCAGTTGCCAATAACATAGGACTAGAGCATTTGATGAAATTTTAGTTTTTACTCCAATTCAACACATCTTGTCCATAAAGACAATGAATATCTGTAGAGAGTATTATTCGAGAATATCAAAGAATATGGAGAAATCACAGGAGAGTGTTGAAATTCATTAGGATATTTATTGATCATATTAAATAATTAAAATGATTAAAGGATTTTCAATTGAAAATGAGTCCATTATTAATTTTTTTCAGAGAAATTTTGTTTTAATACTAATTTTATGTTATAAGTTTATTAATATTTTTTTATTATCAATTTCAAAAGAGAATTTAATAAAAAAATTCGATATTGACCATGACATCAATATTCGTCTGTGCACTTTAATAAAAAATTATAAAACCAATAAAATGAACAAATAACAAAAATGAGACTGGGAAATATTTTTTGTTATTTTTACTAAAAATTTATTCTTATAATGTAATAATATTTATACCAATTATTATTATTTTTTTATTATTATTGTTATTTTTATTATTGTTGTTATTATTATTTTTTATTATTATATTATTATTTTTATACAACAAGAATATTCTTCAAACATTTAATATTTTATAAATTTTTTATATTAATAGGATTTTATTAATAAAAAACTCCCCTTATTCTCCAAAAAAAATGGACTGCTCGGGCTGACCTGTTTCGTTTCATTGCATGTTTATTAAATCGCGAGCTATGAAAGCCATGGGGATATTATAATATTAAAATAATACAAACATTTACAAAAAAATATCAATTTACAAATTATTTTATAATTTATAATTTATGATTGAATTTCCCATAATTCTTTTCATAATATAATTATTTGTCTTGAATTTCAATTTTTTCAAAACCTACAGAGAGATTTCGCAAACGATGGATTTTTGTTTTGAAATAAAATCCATAAAATATGCACTGATGTCTTCTCCTTAATATAAATTATTCTTGCTATATGCATTAATCACTTATAATTCAGGGAATTCCGTTTCGTTAAGAATCAGCAAGAAATTGGGATGTGATCCCATAACAGCTAATTCGATTCAACACTCAAATCATTAATCTGAAAATTTAATATTGAGAACGGTTAAGGAGAACTTGGTTCAGAAAGACGACATTGATAGTTGTGAGAGAAATAGAAATAATGAAATTAAAATGAACACTATAAAATTATTTTAAAAGTATTAATAATAATAATAATTATTATTATTATTATATTTATATTTATATTTATATTTATATTTATATTCATATTCATATTCATATTTATATTCATATTTATATTCATATTTATATTCATATTCATATTCATATTTATATTCATATTCATATTCATAATATTAATAATGATAATAATATTAATATTATTAATAAAATTACAATAATTATATTAATACTAATATTAATATTAATAATAATTATATTAATATTAATAAAATTTTCAAGAACTAACGATCATTTTTTTTGAAATTCCCGAAATGAAGTCTCTGGATATAAGGATAAACATTAATACCGAGCTTCACATTCCAAACTGACCAATCAATACAGTCTCTGAAATTAATTGGTAAAATTGATTGTTTAATTTTTGAATTCAGTTTTCTTCAACAAATAATTAATTATTATAAAAATTATAATTCTTGTAAATCACATTCAATGAAACTTTTAATCTTGTTCTTAAAAATCATTTCTGATAACAGCTTAACATATTTTTATTTTATCTTTTATTGGTTTAATATTTGAAATAAAAAATTAGAAAATTAAATTTGTAAATATTAATTTTAAAAAATATTTTTATTTTATTAAAAAATTTTAATTTTTTCGGTTTTTTAATTAATAATTTTAATTGGGTAATCTTTAACGTTGACCACTTTATTCAGAAAAGGTCACTTTTAGGAGGTCATCACCGTTTTATAATTTATAAGAAAAATTCAAAATTTATTAATAAATCGAAACACAAAATGAATATTAAAATGTTTATTTGAATAAATTCCAAATAATATTTTCTTTTGGAGGGTGGTTCGACCTCATCAACTTATTTTATAGAAAAGAAATATTTCTTGTAATTGACCAGTTCAATACTTTGCTGACTATTTTTTATATTGTACAAATTATTATGATTATCATCTTTTTGTAGAGGTTTTGCAACAATATCAGATTTGAAACTACCTGTTACTTCATCAATATGTAATTAAAGATCAAAAATAACATCATTCAATTCGTCCTCAATTATCGAATTTTCATCTTCTTAGTTTTTCCCCCTATCAAATATCTCAAGCACACCACTTTCTATTTTTAAGTGAGTACTTTTATGTTTAATCTTAATTTTCATGCTAGACATTCATCAAGTCTTTTTCGGCTCATATTTTTGAATTACTGTTTTAGTGACGCCATATTCCATGGAAAATTTTCTTTGTGATGTTTCTTTCTGTAAGAGTTTTGAAAGGATTTCTGGTTTCTGTGTTTCATTCAATTTTAATATTTCGCAAAAAATTATTTAAACAAATAAAAAAAATAAATTTTCTTTTTCAACAAAAGTTTTTTTAAGAATTTTGAGGCTACATTTTAAGAGAGGTTTTCACCAAAATAGAGTAGTCACTTCGTGGAGGTGGTCACTTTTGAGAGGTTCCACGAAAATAATTTATAAGAGAATAATATTATTTTTCTGAAAAATTTCATAAAAATAAATATGAATTTTAAAAAGAAGATTAACAATAAAGAAAAATTTCGCTTTCAATTGACGACCCTCAATTTGAATAAAGATCCCTGGAATATTTTATTGAAAATTTGAACCCTGAAATACCATAGATAGAAATCGTTCTGCAGAAATATAAATTTAATAATAAAATTAAGATATTTTATTATTTTGAAAAGAATTTTCATTAGACCGTGACTCTGGGTTTGCTATAATCACTGGAAAAATGTAGAAAAAACGATTTTCTAGAAATTAGAAAAAACTCGTTGTATTTATAATGGTGATGGCCATTTTGGAAATTTTAAGAATGTTTCTTTTTAATATTTTTTTTATTAATAATTTCTTCTATCACCATTTACTTAAAAAACACCACTCTAAATTGTCCATTGGCTTTATGGAGACCCTGCATCAACAATTTGTCTTTTTCATTAAAACAAAGTCATTAGTTTATTCTTAATTTACGAAGGAAATACTTTCAGAAAATGTCTCAGTAGAAATAATAATTTAAGAATATTTTACAGAATCCTTATTTTTTACATACCCAATTTGGATATTGAATTTTCCATTCTTCTTTAAACTTCGCGTAATCTAATATCAGTGATTTAATTATCTTTCAGAATCATTTATTAAATTTTAACGGTTTGTAAATTTGTTTTAAAAAATGACCATCGAATAAATTTGAAATATGGAACTATGAAAACTTTTTCTCATATATTTTTATATAAATAATAATTAATGATGATAAAACAAAAATTGGAAAATATAAATTTCCCTATCAAACAAAATTTTATTTAAAATAATAATAATAATAAAAATAAATAATAATAATAATAATAATAACAATAATAATAATAATAATAATAATAATAATAATAATAATAATAATAATA
>JBBMKC010227675.1:0-11753 GCA_037834085.1 Bipalium vagum | reverse complement strand
TATTATTATTATTAATTATTATTAATTATTATTATTATTATTATTATTATTATTATTATTATTATTATCAAACAACTGAACCTCTTGTGGTTACTTCCATACGAAAATACATTGAGAGGTGTCTGTTAAAAACTAACCAATTAAAAAAATTGATTTATTTTAATAAAAATTACTTTAATTCATGTTTTAAAGTACAATTTTAAGTAAGCCTCTAATTAACAAAACCTCCATTTAACTAACCATTGCTTAATAAGGAAAGAATTTTAATACTCCAATCCAGCCAAATGAGAAATTTCCTTTAATTAACGAACCAATATAATACATAAACAATTTCTAACAACTGATAAAATATCTTGTGGATTTATAAAAAATCAACAACATTTTGGTTACCTATTTTATTATTATTAAACTGATTTCAAATTTAAGTAAATATTGATTTTATGATGAATTGATTTTTGATAAATTAATAAAACATTTAATAAAAGTTGAGCATTAGGAATTATGTCCTATGAACCAAAGATTATAATTGATGAGCAAGGAGAAAGAGTTACTTCGAGCGGCGTTGATCATTTCACTCATTATCATAATTTATACATGTTTATATCGTCGATATTTGTACAATTTCTTTATAAAACTGTGAAAAATTACTTGAAACTTGATAAGCCTTTTATTATCGTTAATGGTTTGGTCGACATAATGTTGGGAAAATTCCATGAAGATTTTGATTTATTATTGTTCTACTTGCAATTAAAATATCCAAATGAAGTAAATGAATTAGTTGAACATTGTACCGCTTACCAGCGTGAAATATCATATGCTCTTACCAATAAATTCTACAAATTCAAGAATGAAACAAACATTTTTGATGAGGATGAGCCTGGGTTCATTGTGTCAAATGAAATCCCTGTAAATGAAATCAAGAAGTGCTTATTATGGTACTTTCTATTAGTCTTGGAAATGTTCCAGGGTACCGTTCGAGGTGTTTTATCACCTTATTTTCTTAGAAATGTTTTGAAGATTTTAAAAAAGGATTTGGAACAAAAAATTGGTGAAAAATTCAATTTAATTTAAATATTTACATAAATTAATTTTTTTTCCTTAGTACATTATTGAGACTATTAGATTGCGAGTTTTTAAAAATATATTTATAAATGAAAATGTTATATTAGCTTTACGGGGCCGTTAAAATCTATAACATCTTATTGACTGACTTAAATTACTTATTAATTCTCATTAAAAATAAAATCAATAATTATATAATTTTTTATTATAATTATAATATAATTTTGTTTAAGAAATTAGAAAATTTTTCTGTATTATTATTATTGAAACTAAGTTTGTTTTGTTCGTTGTTCCCCATAATGATTTGAAAATCAATAACACGTTTGTCTAAAGCTTTTATTTATCGTATTACCGGTATAACAGAATATTTCACATAGTGATAGTCTTCACCTGCTGTTATATGAATCTTTTGAAATCCTCGATAGATAAGCCTAAATATAACGAAATTATAACTATGTACTCAACTAGAAATCATATAATAATGATAATGGAAAATGAAAGAAAATAAAAAATTGAACAATTCTTTTACATACATTTTCTGGTTTGCTGACATCTTTTATTTGTATTTCCTTAAATAACCATTTCCGGTTTAATTTACTAAATTAAACAACAATAAATCAAGACGGATATTATGAGCAATAAATAATAGATTTAGTAATTCTTATCTGATCTATTTCTATTATCAATGATAAATATTCATTAATTAATATTTTTATTATAATTATTAATTATTAAATTTTTATTTTATTATTAGTAGTATTATTTATTATTATAATTTATTATTTATAATTATTATTTATTTAATATTATTATCCTTTATTTTTATTATTATTATTATTATTATTATTTTATTCTAATTTTGCAGAATACCCTCCTTTATCAAGTTATATCCTTAAAAAGAGTAATTATTTATTGTCACAATTTTATTATATAAAAATGGAATTATAAAAATTTCAATTTAGTCTTAAATTATTGAGAATTATTTAATTTTCCTTTACATCCTTTAATATAACTTTCAAGGAAATACAAAAATCTTCTCTTTTACATGAATTTCATAATTAATTGAAGAGTAATTTATTTCACGTTTGTTATTATTTGTATTAATAATATTGGAGAAGTAAGTGCGTACATTAAAAAGGGAAAAATTATATCTTTAATAGATAATTTATTTATTTATTAATGAAGAAAACTTTATAATTTATAAAAATGAATATTCTATTTAAAATATATTTAAAATCTAAAATTTATTTATAATTTATTATTTATTTATTAATATTTATTAATATTGATTTATTAATATTTTAAAAATCATTTCGTGATTTTATTTTTCTTTTAATGATTAAATCTCATTTTAATCAGATCTAAAATATGGGAAGAGTTGTGGAATATATGAAGCATAATGTTTTGCCAGACTGAGAAAAAGTTAAGAGTGAAAGCGGCAACAGAAGAGAAGTTAGAATTTGTATGACAGTGATAAGTATATGAGTTTCCTATAAATGACGTCCAAAAAGTAACGTATTTATATATTAATTTTCTATAATCATAGAAATTAAATAGACATTATCTTGACTCCGACTTAAATTCAATTATTCAGGAAAAAGGACATTTTTTCACGGCATTATTTTTCAAATGTGTTTACATTCTTTAAGGAGCTTAGATATGTCTGTATAATAAACTATAAAGAATTGGAACTATATAAGCACTAACAATTATTAATAAAATAATAATTATTATTATACAGGTTGTCAATTAAGTAGCTTTATAACTTTATGAGTGAATAGCAAAGGGACACCTCAACATAATTTATAAATTTTTATGAAAATAAAGATATATACAAAATATATATATACTCGTATATATTTTTTAAAAATGTTCTTCTTTAACTTCCTTGCAACGACATAATCTACCAGAAATAGACAAGCAAGTCTTTTCATAAAAATCGATTGACATTAAATTTGCATAAATGATTCTTTGTTTGTTTATCTTGTGATAAAAAATTAGTTGTGAATAAACTTTCTGCTTAATATAAGCCTACTTTCTATTGCTGGAAAGACCAACTGCTAAAGACCAATTTTCAAGGGCAGCATCTTGCATAAAAAGCAGAGGAAGATGAGAGTAGCTGATTAAAAGCAGGCTAAAATAAGGCTTCAAAATATCCAATTAATTTTTGCCCGTAACATTTTCAGTGAAGAAATAGGGCCTAATCAAATCACTGTATAAACAGGCCCAGATCATAACATCAATTAAATTGACCGACCTCTCCACTGACAGACGAGCATTGTATTAACACCAATAAACGCTATTGTGGCTGTTCACACAGCCGTCGATATGAACTTTAGCCTCGTGGTTCCACAGAATAAGGCTACAAAGATTTGCAATTCGAACTGAGAGCTGTGAATTATACTCTAAGTTCATCAACTTCAAAGGTTATTGAGCATAGATTATTTAAAGAACTGGGTTTTGAAACAAAGACAAGAAAATTTTTTAATTCGAGTAAAGGTAGAACGAAAGAAAAGTTCAAATTTACGGATTATGCATTCTGGATTTTTGGTTTTACGAATAGAAACAAGGTAATTGTACTTGCTGTTAGTTCAGTCGGTCAGAAAATTCTCTATTATTGGGAATTAAGATAAGAACTTTCGTGAATTTCATCTCGAAAAACGAAAATTACTATTCTCTTCAATATATCGGGAATCTTGATGAGGTTCCCATCACTTTCGATATGCCTTCCAAATTTACAGCTGATCGACTGCAGTTGAAAAAAGGAGATTCACAGTCCTTCTAAGTATCACTGCGGATGATTCCATCCTACCAGCTTGTGAGATATTTTCAAAAATCAAGTCGAAAAAACAGTTTTCCAAGAAATATCATCTTATCAGCAATTGAGAAATAACAACTGACATCCATTGAAATTCAGCTCTGACATGAAAAATCTGGATGAAGAGATGAGGTAGTAATTCTTCATCGGAAATTATGCCAGACTCGGCTTCCGGGCATCGCATGGATGAGATGAAATCAAGATTTGCTGTAGCGGGAACACTAATTCCTATGATACTAGGTGAACTAATGAAAAAATTGTAAGTTTTGGAGCATACGTATAATAAATCATTTAAAACTCGTTTTCTTGTCATCATTAGAAAAATCAGGTAATTTGAAGTGAGCTTTCTTTGAAGAGATCTGTCTACAGATGTATGAAGCATTGGAGGAAGTTCCATTTTTCTCATTTCAGAATGGATTCAAGAACAAAGACTCATGCGAAAACAATTTTCGAAAGATTTTTTGAATCAATTAGGGGAGAATAAAAATGACTTCATCGGTTGGTTCACAACTGTAGATGAGACTTTGATTTATCATCATGATCCTAATTAAAACAAAAACGTTTGCAGTGAACAGAAGCAGGATTATTATATTAATCTATCTCATCAATTAGTGGAAAACATTCGTATAAAAAGCCCTGGGTGGATTAAGAAAAAATCATTTTTCATCTGGACAATGCACCAGCTCACAAAAATGGCTTGACAATGGAAAAACTGGACAAATTAAAATTGAAAATTATTAAAACCCACCATATTCTTCAAATTTAGCTCCGAGCGATTTTTATCTCTTCGAAAACCTTAACCAATTCCTTCGTGGAAGTTTTTTTGCATCGATAATTTTTTGGAAGTTCAGACAACTGTAAATCAGTACTTTCGAGATCTTCCAGATTCGCATTTTAGACATGGAACAGAATTATTGAAAAATAAGTGGCCTGCTTGTATTGAATTGTCAGGAGATTATGATGAACAATAAATGTTTTTTCAGTATTTTTCACATTCTTTCATTTCTAGGCTAAAGACTTTTTACGCAACCTATATATGATGACAAAGCGGAAGAAAAAGTTGACCATAAAATTATTCGTAAGCAGCTCATTGACATATTTCTAGATAAAATTTTTGCAAGTCAATATGAAGATTAATATTCAAATTTTGTTTTATAAATTTCTTATTAGGCAATGGCTTTTAACCAAAAACCAGATTAAGTTAATTTCTTGCCAAACAAATATTTATCTACTTTAAAAGTGATTACATTTTGTAAAATCTAAGAATAAATAATTAAAAGTTAAAAACTAAAATTTTATTTATGGAAAAGTGAAATAGTTCGCAGTGACAAAATAATCTTGTTTATTTACCGAATTTTCCATATAGGGAGCATAGCAAATTTAGAGTATATCAGGAAATAAATTTAGTAAACAACTTCATTTCGTTAAAAAATTATAAATTGGAGCAAAATTATTTTAGGCAATTAATTAAAAATTTAAGACTATGTCAAATCAAAACTATGTTTCATAAAAAAATCAGTAATTAATCATTCTTAAATTATGGTTACTTTTTTGTACTATAAGGGTAACAGGCAAATTCACCATTGAATAGTAGTAAGAATGCGCACTGCTAGCTCCAAGAATACTCATTCTTTCTTCAAATACCATGCTTTGCGTATGGTGAAATATTCTTGATATCGTTCACGACGGATATCTAGACAATAGACTTCTATGTACCGCAGCTGGAAAAATGTAAGAGATTAGGTCCTTCGAAACCAACCAGCTCTTATGAAATAGAGAAATTTAGATTAGAAATTGTTAGTTTTTCGCTTCTAAAGATTCTCAATACCTAAGAAACTCTCCTATGAGGTACATGGAGTACACTACCAGTTTTGTCAATTTCGAAATAAGTTTGGTTACTGTCGAACAGGTACATTAGTTTTTGATTAAATTTCTTTCTCTCTTGATTTGCCTAATTGCAGTTGAAGTACAATGTAAATTTGTTTAATAACATCGAATGATGTCAATTTTCAAATGGAGATTCATCATATTTTTAATTTAAACAAAATGTATTTTAATCAATTTCATATTTTTTTAAAATTTAAATAAAATATAGTTTGCCAAAAATTTGATAGGCAAAACAACTTTTTCCTTGGTTTTGTAACAACCTTTACAAAAAAAGAGATCTACAATCTATTATATAGGTGGAAAAGTGAAATTGATTATTTGAAAATTTATTTTATTATTATTATTATTATTAATTTAAAAATTTTCTAGTTACATTATAGAAATTGTAACATGGATTCAAAATGGAACGAACAATGGAACTTTCTTGATTATCTAATTACTGTTAATTATCTATGAAAATTTTTCCATGGAGTTTTGTCTTTCTTCTTTTGATTTGTGTAATTGTTTTAAAATAAAGTATTCTTTGTCATACTATATTAACGTATGATTGTTATTTTTTTTAACTAAGAATATTATTTTAAGTATTTGTGGTAATTATATATTTTAAAAATAAGAAAAAATAATTTATTTTAAAAAAAAATTGAGTTTAAAACATTATTTATTTATTTATATATTTATATTTATTGATATATTTCCATTTTCTGAAAATTAAATTAAATTAAGATTAATTGATTTTTTTATTTTGAACAGAGAGTAATAAACACCTAGGTCATCCCAAATTCATTATTAAATAACCTTATCCTCCACTATTTTACTTTTACAGCAGGAAGAAATGAATTTTTTTCATATGAAATTTGTATATTCATTGATTTTCCTTTACAATTTTTTTCTTGAAATCTTTGATGCTTTTGATCAAATGAATTTTCATCTTATTAAGCTCAGCCGCTTACTGATATTGACGTTTTAAGTGTTTTCTTCAACCGATATTTTCATATTCTATTAGTTGAAATAGTTGAGATTTACAATTTTTTTTTAACAATTGATGGAACAATCAATTTTATATTTATAAAATGAAAAATATCAAAAGTATAAAGCCCCTTACAACTAATATCAGAAAAATCAAGCAAGAGTATCATATCGGATGATTACATAAGTATACGAATTTTCATCTACTATTATTTAATGTTGTTTTTATACATCTAATTATTGATATTCCAATCATTTAAAATTATAAGTAATCAAATTATATTATTCATATCCATTTTAATATAAATTTAATTAATTATTGTTTTTATTGATGACCTTTACAAAGAAAAGATTAGAACGTATTAAAATACTTTTAAATGTGGACTAAATGCAAAGCAGTCCTATGACATGCTATGTATGGCACTTGTTGATCATCCATGTCTAATTACATGTTAAAAATGACACAGATCTTCAGTCTACGTTAAGATCCATCGAAACAAAAAGGATGATCTAAAAGCACTTGTTCAAGAAGATCCCGTCGAAGCACTTTGGAATTTTTCAAACTCACGGATAATTTCAAAATAACTGTCTATCAGCATCTGACTGAAATGTAAAAACTCTTAATTACGGTAAATGGATTTCACACCCTTTAAGTGAACATGAACTTTTAAATCGAAAAGCAATTTTTACACCCTTGTTTGCTCTCTATGATTAAGACCCACTTTTTTGTGTGATGCGAAATTGGTCCTTTTTTCCAATTTTGAACGAAAAAACCAGTGGTTAAGTGTTGGTAAACAATCGATTCCAACGCCTAAACCGAAAAAAGTTCTCTGTGTGGTGGGATATGAAAGGTATAACATATTTGTGGTTTCTGAATATGGGTAAAACTATTTCCAGTTATGCCGACTGTGGCCGATTATATTGACTACGTGATATTTTGAGATTCTGCTCAACCTAAAATTGGTATTCTACAACAAGATAACGAAAATCCCACACACCAAAAGCAACCCGAAGGAAGCTAAAAGAATTTTGTTTGGAACCCGTGTCACACCATCATACAGTTCAGATATGGCACCAGTAGATTATCATCTGTTCGTTGCATAACTTCGTGAAGGAAAAAGTTTTCACTGCCAAATGCGAGATCGTAAATGCTATCTCCGCGTATTTCGCCGAAACCAACAAAAAGTTTTTCAAGCAGGGATTTTAACTTCTATCTTAAATCAGACAGGCCATAGTTGATAATGATGGACATTATATAACTGATATAAGTATTTGTGTTTTTATAAAATACCTTTTTGTTCAAAGTATTTTTTCCGCAAAGATTCATGGAACGACCTAATAAGTAGAGTCATTATTAAAGTAATTGTTTTAATTTTTTGTAATTTTTCGACGAATATTATTATTTATTCTGTCTCCATGACCATTTTTTCAACTAAATGATTATCTTTGAATTTGAAAGAACTTTATGTTATAAGCACAACGTTATCATTGATATTCTTTAAAATAATACTTTTGTTGCGAAAAAGAAATATATTATTTAAGAATTTATGGAAATTCTTTATCCAATTGTTGACATATTTATATTTGAGCCTAATTCAAGTCGATCGCATTCTGTGTAATTCTTCTCATTTATTCCGCTTTATTTACCCTTTATTCTATGTTAAAAATAGAGAGAATTGAAAAATAACTTTAACTTGATTTCTTAAGTTTAATGATAACATGGATCACATAATTTTTGTGAATATTCCTGGCCAGGAAATGCTTGATAGCTCTGCTAATATCATTGATAGATTCTCCATTTCCTAATCACCCTTTATGACAATAATAGTCATAGAGATATATCTATTTTCCATTTCACTGAGAATACAACCCATGTTTTAATCGTGATACCAATATTAAAGAGCAGCAAATAATACTAGTACTCTTTTGTTGTTAACAAAACTAATAATAGTCATAAAATTAAAAATATCAAAAAAAAAAAAAGAAGAAGAAAACATTAAAATAAAAATAATAATTTTATTTATCATTTCAATTCTACAGAAGTCCTCTTGGCGGCTAATTATTCACAATATCGATACGAAAGTACCATCTAAAAGATTCATTATATATTATTTATTATTTTATATATAAACAAATATTATATTTTTGTCTGAGCCTACCTCCTTATTTACAAAAGACTAATGGCTGTTTAAAATTTATCATATTTCTAAAATGAAATGTATAACATTAACAAAAGAAAATTAAAATAATTTAATTTTGGAAAATTATGTCATTACAATGATTTTAAGGATAACAATGAGCTAAAAATTATGATTTATAAATAAATTGGTCTTCATTTTCGGACACACATTTTCACGTTATTTTTATTTTTTTTATATTTTGGTATATTCAAAACATTTTTAAAGAATATTTCGTCAAATCAGTATTGCAGAAATCGCTCTTGAATATATTATTTTATGGAGTTTCTCATCATAAATAATTAATCATAAGAAAATGTAAAGATAGATTTAATTAAATGAAGATGTAAAAAATATATATGAAAACCATAATTAATTCCAGTTTTCTCCAATTTAATTAAATTTAACTTGAACATAAAGATTATGGATTTTATGCCAGTGGTATTTTTCTGAAAACTTAGAGAAAAAATATAAGAAAATATTAAAATCATTCTAATATATTTAATATTTAAATAATTATTTATTACATTTTTTATATATTAAGATAAATAAATATTTGTGTTTCACAGAATATGAAATTAATTAATGAATGCTGATAATATGTCACGAATCAAATTTTAATGATTTATTTTTCATTCCTACAAATATATTAGTGAAACTTTGAATTATTCAAACAATATAATTATATAAGAAACAGTTATTGCCAAAGCTCGGAATGTACAGCTCCTCGTTTTATAAAGATTTTAGAAAAACGAGTCTAATTTTTAAAAATGTTTCAAAAATCATATACCGGTTTTCTTCGAAAATAGACCGGATCTTGTTTTCGAAGAAAACAGTATTTTCCCCCCCAAAAATATTTGATCCCCCAAAAATAAGACCCGGTCTCCAATAATTGAAATATTGAAAATTAAAATTGAAAACAAGACTAATTTATACATTAATAACTTTTTCATTCTAAATTTTTTACCACCATCCGCTTACTCTGGTTATTAAGTTAATATTTTATTAAGATTTTCATAATAAACATTTGACAATAGCATGCTAACAGTAACGTATTGATTATAATTACATTTGACTAACTTACCCTCCTATAATCAGACAAAGTTGCACATTTTATTGATGCGTAAATAAATTTGCGACGCACTCTAGAAACAACATGGAAATCATCATCACCTTTTAGTCTGGTATTTAGAAACTCTTCCGACAAATTTATAGGATTTAACTATATCTGCTTCTTGAATTTCCATAATGCTTTCAGAGACAAGTCAGAATATCTTTTACCAATTATGCCTTTTACGATATCCGCCCTTGGTATATAATTTTTCGTCATTTATGAACCATTCATAGCATTTCTTTTTCATTTTAGCATTGTTTTGTCTTAAAAGCTCAAGAGCTTTGAGCATATCTTTCATGCCTTACCATTTTCTATGCACTGTTAAAAATATAAAATCTTTAAAATCAATAAATGTTATAAATATTTTTAAAAAAAGGCTTACCAAATATAAACTGTAATAAGCAAAATATAAATAAATGTTTCAAAAAAATTACAAACTTTTCATGAACTAAAAAATGTTTTTAAAAAATTAAAAAACGAAAATAAGATTTCCCATAGATAAGGGCACATTCCTATTTTGGGGGTCTCTTTTTCGAAGAAAACCGGTACATTTTAGTTTTAGGTTTAATTATATTTAAAACAATAAGAGAATAGCGAAAACATTTCTGCAGAACCCAGGACATCGGCTTAATTAATATCATTAATATTTTTATTATTACATATCTTAATATCCGATTAAGCTACTTTCATTTTTGTAAAAACTAAATTCATTCAATTTTCACGAGAATTTCATTTTTACATTTTTCTCATCTTCCATTAATATTGTATATAGAAAAAATGTTAATTTCCGTTTTGTACATAATTCTAAACATCGAATAATAGATTTATAAAGTAACATTACTTGATTTGAATATTTTGAATAATAATTATATTTTCATTTATATTAAATATTACTAATTTATAATATATGAGTAAAAAAATTAAAACTAAAATAAAAGGTAATTTAAAGCCTAAAGTTACAGTTCTTTTACGTAAAGTGATTCATGTCTTCTGTTCTACAATTATCATTTGTTACCAATTCAATACGACATAAATATATTATCGTACCTACAAATACAACAATATATAAATATAACTAAAATTTCTAATTAACTGAAAAAACTATAAGCTTAGAATGAATAAGTAGATAATATTTCTGAATCTAATCCTAACATTTCTAATTCTTTAAAATTAATTAATTAAAACCGAATTAAATTAAACAAACAATATTTACGGATATTTTTATTTTTTATTTTATCAAAAAATTACAAAAAAGTAATATATACATCAATCAAATATTTATTCGAAATGTTCATCCTCATTTCCAAAAATTCTTCCAGCCTACGAGTGGTATTTCCCACAGCTTCTTGAAGCTTTTGTTCTATCACGATCTCCGCAGTTTGTATGATACGTACCTTTAGTATTTCAAGACTGTTTAGGTGATTGCTGTCTGGATAAACCTATCCTTTCAAGAATGACCATAATCAGAAATCCAAGGGTGTTACATTGGAGCTTTGGAAAGGCCTTTCATTTGTAACTCCTCTGGAAATTACATTTCAAGTACAAAAGTGTTTTCCAAGAATACTTGTAATTGTTTAGCAATATGAGGAGCAGCCTCATCTATATATTAATATTATACGCTTAATATTATTATACGCTTAAAAATTATAATTTTATGCTCATGCTCAAAAGTGTTAGCCATGTAGAATTTATTACCAAAAATAAAGAAAATGTTTTATTTAACTGTTTT
>JBBMKC010227664.1:0-11753 GCA_037834085.1 Bipalium vagum | reverse complement strand
ATAAATATAATATTACATTGGGAATAAATATAATCGTATCTAAAGCGGTAACATATTATCTCTGATATAAAGACAGAAAATTTTATTCTTAATAAATAAATAATCGTGAAATTCTTTTGGTATTTTAATTGTTAACATCATTATTGATATAATTGTGTTATTGTGTATTTGGTGAGATTTAAATAAATATCCAAAGTTCATGAGTACATTTCTTAAATATTCAGCTAATATGAACGGCTGAATATATACCTCGATGACGTCCAAGGTCGATCTGAATCCTTATCATCATCATTGATGTTCGCACTGGCTGATTCTATAGACTTGAAATGATACAGAACTATTATTGATTCATTGTGATTTTGTACTCATTGTTATACAGACAGTGTGCAAATATGTTTGCTATTCATCTCTATTTCACAATATTTTAGTCGTTAACAAACCCATTTTAACTTAAATACTTGATCAGATTGGAGTTAATATTTATGCTGTTTATCAAATAAATCGTTTACCATGCAACCTTTTCACAATGAAAAACACAAAACCCATGTGAGCAACAATGAAGACAACAAGTTCAAGGATCAAACTGATGGAAATTCGCCTACCGAATCTGATGTTGATCAAATGGACAACCAGACGATTCTTGATAGGTATGCATTAAAACAATGGAAATTACCAAAATTGTTTCGTTTATGGAAACGTTCTAAAACCTCCATTGATAATTCAGGAAATATTATAGGAAATGATGCAAAATTAGTCGGAGCATCGATATTTTATAACGGTGAAATAAAACATAAATATAATTTGAGAGGTAAGTCTTGGATTTACAGCATGACATTTTTATTTTTCAAAAAAATTCCTATTTAATTTTTTAATTAATTTTATTATTTTATATTTAAAAATTAAATAGGGGGATTTTTTCGAGGTAGAATCAATATTTTCTTGATTTAAAAATATTTTTCTGTGTATAAAATATTTCCCGTGAGCGATATTTCTGTAAGAAATTAAGGAGAATTAAAATTACATTCTTATACCATTCTAAAACTCGAATAAAATGATTTATAGAAAATATTAACGTATTTTTAATTATAATACACCAATATGAGTTGGTATAAAATATATAATCTTCGAAGATGATATATATTGATGTTAAAAGAAAATAATTGAAAAAAAAATTCCTTAGTAACATCACTGATTACAGTTAAAACAAATATTTATGATAATTTTTCTTATAAGAAGATCAATATAATAAAAATTGGACTTTATTTTTTTATAATTACTAATTAAAATATTAACTAGAAAGAAATAAAAATAATTATAATAATTATCTTTATAATGATAATAATTATTATTATTATAATTATAATATAAATATCACGCAATTTTTTTCAAATTACAATCAGTAAAACAAAGTATTATTCAACCACAACACTATCAGATACAAATAATAATATGCAGAAATTGATTTCTAATTCTGTCACATACCTTAACATAACAAAAATGTTATTATGCAAAATATCGATTTTTACATATATTATTGAATTTATTATTATTATTATGCCTGATCAGAGTTATTCAGATCAACCTTTACATATTATCTTATTGTTAAATATTAATAACAATAGGAATGGAGTTCTGTGAAAATTTAAACAAAACATTCTTATTCGTAAACTTTTGGAATTGTTTTGGAGCTTCTGTTGTGAAGTTATTATGTTGATTTTATGAAAAATAATATATTATATAAATAATATTGTTTTCCTATCCTAGATGTTAAAAATATAAACATTCTAAATCTGAAGGAAATGTCCCATTACGAAATTGGTTTTGTTGAGATATACCATAGAACAAATTGTTTAAAAAATTTATTTTTATTTTATAAAATACTGTCTAATAAAAACATATAAGAGATCAATGCAAATGTTTTATGGATCATTAGGTTCTAATTTGTAAAAGCTGTGTCACTGGTGATTTGTATCATCATACATATTATTATCGTAAATCTAATAAGAATCAAATTCTTTAACTAAAATACTGGAAAAATATACTAAAAAGGCTAAGAAATATTTTCTTTCATAAAAATAAACCAAAAAGGGATGAAAATATGACTTAATTTATGTATATGTTGATAAATGATAATAATAATAATAATTTTTATTATTATTTTATAGTAAATTATTAATTTTATTTAGATTGTTTTTTCAAAAAAATTTGTGATTTTTTTAAAGGCTTTTTAGTCCCAAAATGGAAAAAAAGCTTTAATCAAAATATGAGTTTTATCTAATTTTTATCATTAAATATAATTATTATTTATCAAAGAAAATTATTCTTACATATATGATTGATAATTTTTTTTATCGTATTTTTTAATTTATAATTTTTAGTTAATAATTTCCTATTATTATTTGTCTTTAATTAGTAAGAAATATAAAAATAGCTGAAAAAATGTATAATTGTTGAGAAGTCCCTGGATACCATAATTATTATATTCACTCATTCTATAATAGAATATTAAGTGAATCGTCATCAGTGATGAAAATTTATTGGAGAATCAATATTTATTTTTACTAATTCCAGACGCTCTTCTAATTAATCTGATTAATGGATAATTATTTTTCAAGGAGACTGTTTAATCCATGTCAATCAAATATTTATACATTAATTTATTATTATAAATCTTAACTGAGATTGTTCATTTTGCTTATTATAATTTGCTACTATATTAGAAAATGAATTTGGAATTATTTAAATAAAAATATTCAAAAACATGTAGAAAATATAATTATTATTATGAAATCATTTATAATTTTACTTATATTTTTCTATTTTTTAAAAAATGTGAAAAATATATGGAAAAAATCAATTTTAGGTTATTATTGATTTTAATTTTAGTTTCCATTTTGTCTAGAGCACAGAAGCAAGCATATATATAATAACTATATAATATTATTATTTAAACAACTTTGTATTAATAATTATTTGAGAAAATTTTATATAAACTTTATTAATTAAAAATAATGCAGAACTTATTCCACAACCCAATAAATATATTTCTGTCGCATAATAAAAATATTATACATTTAATGTATAATAAATAAAAATAAATAATTAAGAATATAATAATTTATTTATGATACAATTACCGTTGAGCATGATATCAATAAATATGCTTATAATAAATAAATGTGTATATCTGTTTATTTCATTCTTGTGTACATAATCAATTTATTTTTTTAAGTACCTTTCATCAATTGATAACAAAGTTTATTGAAAATGATTCGAGAATCTTTCGCTCATCAATATTATGCACCAAAGAATCCGGAAACAGTTATTTGATTCAGACTTTAACGTCGAACTGGTTAGTAACAGACAAATACAAGATCTAGTAGAACAGCGAGTTAGAAACCCAAAATTCGTTAAAGATGTGAAGCAACTCTTTGACACTGACCCATCCATTGCAATGCGTGCAATTTATCGACAGAAAGGCACCAGTGACAGTACTAATAAGTCATATATGATTCGTAAGGGACAGCTAACAAAAAAGATGAAAATGATATGTCGGTTGAAAAGCAAGAAACTTTGAAAAAGATTAAACATCCACTGCAGTCAAAGATGTTTTCGGATAAAAATATTTTTGTCAGAATCAGACACAGCTCGCAAAATAACAGATGGCTAACTGCCAGTCTTAAAAATGGGCCCAAAGTCATGAAAACAATTTCCTTTAAAACTCATGGTTTTTAGTAGTGAGGGTGATGAAAAACCTCCACATTTAATTGAGGAAGGTCCTAGGGTGAATCAGGATAAATATCATTCTTTCCACTGCCGTAAAATCTTGAGGAAACCGCCGCTGGGAAACCTTGTGTGTTCAACAAGATTCAGCACCAGCACACACGCTCAACAAAACTCAAAACTGGTTATCAGAAAACTTGTATGACCATATCAGTCCTGGATTGTAGCCTCCAAACTCTCATATTGAAATCCGCTTGACTATTATGGCACGCGGTTAAAGCGATAACAAATAAGACTGCTTGCAATAACAAAGAAGAATGACGAAATAGAATATACCAAGCATTTCAAAATTTGTCTCCTGGTGTTGTTAAAATGGCCTGTTCTCATTTCAGGGATAGAGTAGAGGCTGTCATTATACATATGTATTCGATTTAAAAATAATTAATATTTGAGTACATTGCAATATTCACAGTAATAAAAGGAAAATAATTCTGAAGGAGTTTTTATAATATAATGTTATTTTAGTTAGGTTTCAGTGAGTTAAATAAGATACATATAAAAAGATTATAATTATATCAAATAATATTTTCAATTAAAAAATTTATTATAAATATAATAATAAAATATAAAAATAATTTAATTTAATAATTTATATATAATAATAATTTAATTAATAATACACATTCATTTACATTGTTTTAAAAGTTTTAGAGTGATACCGTAATTAGATACAGAACAATAATATAAATATAAAATTGTTTCATTTGTTTTTTGTGACGAGCAATTATTGTAACCAAATTTGTTTCTTTTTGTTGTTTCTTTTCTTTGTTGTCCTGCTTAACAGCAGAAATATAAAATAATCCCTAGAATTATAAATCAATAAACAACCCTCAGAAAATATCTCCAATGACACATAATTATTTTGTGTGTAAAATATAAATAAAATAAAAATAAAGCACAATTTCTAGACGAAAGCAGAAATTTTTCAGTTGACAAAATTTCACTGTAATAATTTCATTGTTGTCATAGGCGATCATTTTATTTCAAAAAGAAATTTTTTTCGGAATTTTTAGAACATTTAGAGGATTTCTTCTTCGATTATTTTTAATCAAACATATATGGGTCAAAGTAAGTTATTTCATTATCCTATACCTTTTCCAATTTAATTTTTTCTCAAATGTAATTTATTTTCATAATTATCTATTTTATCAAGGAAACCGGTCAAGTTGGTTCCACATTCCGCCTTTCGTAAATTTCACTAAGTATTGTCTTTTCTAATAGTATATACACCACAAAACTTTTAAATCTATTTTGAGCAGGTGTGAAAAGTGTCACTATTCACACCTCAGTGTTGATCATTCGAACAGCCTCTGTAGCTTTTACGCCTTTCTTCTAATCATGGCAAAGAAGTACTTGAAAATCATATTTTGAATCCATTTTTAATATTCCAATTTCACCTTAAAAATTTAAATATATTTATATGAGTTGTAGGTAGTTTAAAAGACAGACAAATTTACTTACGTTCGATATATAAATTGATTTATTGACTTTTATTCAATTAAATGATTTCAGGGCAAAAATTAAAATCAAAAAAACGACATTTTTTTGGGACACCCTAATAAAATCCATAGACTCAAACATATAAAGTTAAATCTTCTTATATCGACAATTTCGTTCCTAATGATATTTACCACACTTATTTTTTCAAGAAATAATTGATTAAAATTTTGAAAACTGAAAATAAAATTTTATTGACTTTTTTTCAAAACGTGAATCTATAGAAATGTATGCAAGGTTGGGGCATACAACCAAAAGCAATTATTTTTCAACTTATAAAACAACGACCAAAAAAATATGAATAATTATTTATCAAAAATTATGTATATTTATTTTAACAAATTTTTAAGATTTCCCTTTTCCCATATAATATAATAATATTTAGCGAAAATATAATAATAATTAATTAATTGTTTTATGATTGTTTCATTTATGTTACTTAAATGTCAATAGCTGGTTAATCAATATTATAATGAGATTTATTCAGCTAAGTACAGGTAATAAGTATTTTAAAGTTATAATGTGATTTTTTGATAAATTGGTCCATTTGAATGATAAATAAAATGTTTTATTGATTATATATATATTAAAAATCACGAAAAATTATGTTACAACCAAAAGTTTATTATAAATTGCGTTTGATTCACACATTTATAAACACTTATTTTTATAATTTACTATTTTTTATGATGAACAAAAGGATTTAAAATTGTTTCATTAAATAAATCTACTGGGTGTATTTGTCCTCTATAGTCTTTACGGAAAAGATGTATAGAACAAAAATTTATTTTATAAAAACACGAGAATATGTTATTCGATAATATAATGTCCATCGTTATCAATTATCTTTGTCCAATGTTCAGGCAAAAGTTCAATACCATGCTTGAAAGACCTGCAAGCTGTCACAACGATTCAAAAGTTGTTGTTCATCTAGACCATTTGGAATCCATTTTCTGCATTTATATAGTTTCCCCATTTGAATTAAATGACGATGAACACTTGTTTTAGACGTGTCAGTTATGCTAATTCCCTTGTTCGATAAGGATCCTCTTCCACTAGTCTATTTAGATCGTCAATGTCTGTCTCTACAGGTCGATTTGATCTTACATTGTCTTGCATATGAAATCTTACATCACCTGCCATATTCACCAAATATTGCTCCTACGCATTTCCATTTGTTCAGTTCGATGCAATCCGCACTTTCTGGAAAGCGCTTCAGTTCCGATGAAGACCTTCAAAAATGGATTAGTAGCTGGATTTCTTCAAAAGAACCGGAATTTTTTTCGTGCAACCTATTCGTTTTCTAAAAGATGGTCCAATGTTTTATCTGTAAATGGAAAATACTTTGATTAAATTTTATTAAAACTTTTTAAAAATGTCTTTTATTAGAAAAGCCGGAATCATACGAATACACCGTATAGATTAATCTTTTTTTTTGGTATATTTATTTTTCTTAAAAGCGAAATACAAAAATTTCCAGAGAATATTTTATAGAAACTTTAGACTGTTGGTTTATGAAAATAAGTTTATAAAGAAGAAAAACGTTCGTAATTGGAGGACTGTCGTTGATTTATTACGTTAATTCACATAAATACTGAAATTAAACAAGATTTTCTATTCAGGCTCTTCGTCGACCTCAAAAATCCATGATGTTGGACATATATCCCCAGTTAATACAAATAATAATGATAGTCCAGATGCAAAGTCAAAAATATTGTTGGGAAGAAAATCAGATTCAGTAATTGACATAAAAAATGGTAACATTTTATACTTTATAAAGGTTTTACATATTTTGAACAATTAAGAATAAATTTATGTATTAATAATATAATTTAATAATATAATATAATAACATCATAATAATATAATAATATAATAATTAATAATATAATTTAATAAATAAATACTGAAATAATATTAATATTATAAATATTATTTTATATATAAAAATATGTATATTTGTGACAAATATGATGTTCATGGTTACATATTTAGAATCTTTAATTATAATTATTGTTATTTTCTTTATTGTTTTACTTTTATTTTACTATTATTATTGATTCCTGTTATTATTAATATTATTATTAACATTACTATTACTATAATTATTCTTTTTCTTTGGATAACATTAATATTAACAATCAATAAAAAGTTATTCTTAAATAATTAATTTTTATAAGCAGAGAGATAAATCATCAAAAATGCCCGGTACGGAATAAAAATTGCGACTGTTTAATATTATTTTGTTTTGACGCCATTAATTTTTTTCTTTTTAGTCAAATATATTTATGATAAGTACATTTTGTTTAGTACACGTCAGTAAACTAAAAGCTAATTTTTATTTACACATTAAAATGATATCGAGCAAAAATCAAATTATATTTGATCTTTTGAATACGTTAAAAAGATTAGATGAAATTGCACAAGCTCGTAGAGTACACCGAGCAACAGTATTTCATGTCCAAACAAGTTTCAAGTTAAAAGGAACTATAGAAAGATATCCTGATAGTGGAAGACCTAGATCATTTGCGTACACCGTCTAACATCAGTGTAGTAAAAGCCAGAATAAAGCTATCAGATACATAAGACAGATGGACAATTACTTCAATATTGACGAAATATCTATGAGAAACCTCAAAAAATATGATACTGGGACTAGATCTCTTAATAGAAATTCACGGCCTCTACAAACAAAAATGAATAAGGAAACTAGATTGCAAAGATGTAAACACATACTTTCATTTTTGTAGAAAGGCACGCACATTATCTTGTTTTCTGATGAGAAGATATTCATTGTTAACCCTGCCTCAAACAGCAGGAATGATAGATATATCGTAAAAGGTGGAACACAGCAAATTTCTGATAATATCAAACATGTACATGTATTTAAAACAGAATATTCAAGCCAAGTCATGGTTTTCGGTCTGGTTGCATCAGATGGCAAAAAATTTACTTGTTTTCAAGGAGATAAACGAAAAAATGAATGCTGATTTTATAATCAAATACTTGAAAATTATGTCAACCCTTGGATTAACTCATACTACCATTCTGAGGATCCAGTTATTTTCACCCAAGATAGAGCCCTATGTCATACATCCAAAAAGACGCAGAATTGGCTTGAGAAAAATAAATTTCTGGCCAAAGAATATGTGGCCTCCTAATTCTCTAGATATCAATCCCTTGGATTTTTTCTCTCGGCTTATCTTTAGTCTATGGCTTGTAATAAGCCACATGCCAACATCAATGCTCTCAAGGTCAATTTAATCAAAGTATGGGAGGAATTATTCGAAGAATCCATTGTGATGACATGCCAAAGATTCCAAACCAGAATTTTAAAAATTATTTAAAATAATGGTGGAATAATTAAATAAATAAAATATCGATCTTCATTATGTATAATGATATTTGTTTTATAAATAAAAGTATTTCTTCGAAATTCTTAGTTTAAATTTATTTTGAAAAATGTCGCAATTTTTATTCCGCACCAGGTATATAAATAATAATATTTAAAAGATCCGGTTGTGTGAATTTCATCAAACTAAGACTCCTTGCGCATTCCTTAGCACTGAAATTCGACATTGATATCGTCTGGCGAAAAATGATCTTTAAGATTACGATAATTATAGATTAATCGCTTATTTTGCTTTATTGAAATGTTTATAACCTCTTAATTTTACTAAAGGTATTTACCTATTTTTTAAATAAATATACGAATTATCACATAGCACCAAGCATTATGATTTTAAGTAATTTTGTGACTTTTGAAACCACATTTTTTTAATATTAATACTTATTATATTAATTATTATTATATTAAGCTTTTAATTAATTAAGCTTTTTATTAAAGCTTTTATTTTAAACTTTTTTTAAAGCTTTTATTTAGGACTTTTTTATATTAATACTTAGTCTTGGCCTTACATAGTTTTTTAAAAAAACAAAGTTAAAATAATGAATATTCTTCTTGATTAATTTAATTCTTGAATTATTTACCAATATTTTTCTAGCTTTATTTTAACTTCGTTTATATTGATAATATTTTTATATCATTATTTAAAGTTTTTATATAGTAAAATAAAAATTTTAGAAGCTTCGCCTTATATGATTTCCGACCTTCTCAATTTTCCTAATTTTCAAACCTCAGGAACCCCATGTCCAACCAGTAAACCAAAAGTAGAAAATTTTAATTACTCAAAGTGTATTTCAGAAATGTCTTCTTCGTTACCAAATGAAAATATTTCAGAACCTTCTAATTACAATTTAGTCAGAGATGAATTATATACCGGTAAGAGATTTTCAAGTCTTTGAAATATATAAAATGTTAATTTTCAATTATTTATTGAAAATTAATATTTCTAATAAAATTGAAAAAGCACAATTGAATAAAGATAATTTATTGATTGTCTTTACTTTTTGTAATTAAACTAGGAATAATTTATTATTATAGTATAACGTTAATATCCGATTTTGCATCTCAACAAGACATGTCATAATTAAGTATATTTAGTTTACATTTCCCTAAGAAATATAATTTCCGAAATTTTATGTAAGTGCTTAATTGTTTTAATAAGTCGATTTTATCGAGTTTAATTGCAATTAATTCAAATTTTATTAATGTTCTCCACTGAAGAAAGAGTGCAAATATTTTACTGATAGCTAAGATAGAAATTAGTCAGATTAGTTAGGCGGCATTTAAAACCCTTGAAATGCAAAAAGATACTGATAACGTGGCAAATATTTATAAAACCCAAAGAGGCTGGAGTATTTGTGATCTTTGGCAGTCTGGAAGACCATCAATTGAAAATGAAAAGATAAGAACTGCTTTTAATTTAGTTTGATGTAGCTTTAAAGCTGTACACAATGTAGTACTAAAAGATTTTCAACCTTATTCATACAAGAAAAATGTCAAATAGATTACTTAAATGGATAAATTCTCTTTTTTATGAATTGATCATGAGGTAGAAAATTTCTCAGTCACTACCAATTTATCTTTAGGTGATTCTTTATGATTAGCATAAGTCCCGGCATTTAATGATGTTGATAGTAGCTCACTTCAGTGGTCATTCATAATTTCTGATTACCATTCCTTAAACCGACTGAGCCTGCTTTGCTTGTTTAATATATTATAATTTTATAATCACTAAAAAACATCCTAATTTTAATGTTTTTGGAATAATAGTTTCATTTAAAAATATTTATAGTAATATATTACAAAACCTTTTAATAGTAATAATAATAATAATAATATAATTTCAGGTATAAATATTCTCACACCCCCTGTAGAAGTACACGATAATCGATCTTCATCGACTAACTTGAAAAACAAATTCTTTGAATCGACATCAATCCATACGGATGAAGATAAAGATCAAAGTAAAAGTGCAATTAGAAAAGTGAAAAATAATCTAAACGAGGTAACATTTCAAGTTACAAAAATTGACAAACAGCTTCCAGATCCGAAAACGCTACCCAAGAAGAGTGCAATGAAAAAATCTCCTGTTCAAAATCAGTATGAGTTTTTTATTATTAACTATTAGATAATGAATCGAAACGAATTTATTAACAATAAAGTTATTATAATTATATGGTTGTATAGTTAAAGTTATTTCATAATTTTAAAAAGTTGAAGTAACACACTTTTCTGGAATAACTTTGTCAATTTCAATAAAATTAAAAATTTTAATAAAAAGGACAATAGTAACAAAATTTTTTATTATATTTTTCGTTTTGAGATATCTTAATTTACCAATTTTTCTATTCTCAAGATTTTACATTTTTCAATTTTTCATTGACTAAGACGTTCAGTATCTGAAAGATCTAAATCTCCGCTTCTGAATCTGCTAAACCATTTTTATGTTTATAACTCACTGTGCTTTCATCTAAAGTATAAATAATCATATCTCTAGCCTAATGTGTCATTTCCTCCAATTGAAAGATAAATACCAAACAATGTCTTAAACGGTTTTTAGGATGTCATTTGAATTTTCGCTGTTTATTTGAAATAATAAAACAAAATAAATTTTGTGTATGTAATATATAAAAAATTAGCAATTATTTTTAATTTAAAAATTAATATATTTAAGAAAAAAATAGGTCAGATTAAACTTTGGAACCACTTGCTAAATAGGCACACTTTCAGCATGTAAATCTAATAATTAATACAAAAATTTATTCTAGATCATGTAGTTTTAAATAAATTTATAATATTAATTTTATGTTAAAAAAGAAATTTTACGAATGTTACTTGGTCAAAAAAATATATTTTGAAAAGTTTCGAAACAATAAAATACAGAAAGAAATTTTTAAAAATTGAAAGATTCGTAGATTATATTGAAATATTCTTCAATTTTTATTATTTGTTAATAAAACTAGAATATAAAAAATTTGATTATTAGTTTTCTATATTATTATTATTATTATTATTATTATTATTATTATTATTATTATTATTATTATTATTATTATTATTATTATTA
>JBBMKC010227653.1:0-11753 GCA_037834085.1 Bipalium vagum | reverse complement strand
GGTCAAAGGCTGGTTCAGAAAGCTTGACATAACATGTTACCAAACTGCTTTTGCGAGTTGGAAAGAACGCTGGACCATGTGCGTACAGATGGAAGGTGGATATATTGAATGATCCTAAAACATAGACATATATGTGGAGTTTTTATGTACCAAGTTTAATTTTTGTATGTTGTTATAAAAAATTTTATTAAATATTGTGCATTACTTATTGACCGAACCTTGTATTATTTTATTAAAATTTTTTAAAATATCATTTTAAAATAGATCAATTTTTAATACCATTAAAAATTTTCATATGTTTGTTTAAATAAATTTTATTTAATTCGCAAAATCTTTGTATTTTTAAGAAATAACTTAATAAATGTTATCTTTTTAAAGTTTTTTCTATTTTACTTTGTTATTTTAGACGTTTAACTAAAGCCTAAATAATGGAAGGTATGCTGTATAATGATGATGATACTAGAGACGAATTTTTCGCTCAAGATTTCTTTAAAAATCAAGCTACGAAGGAAAACATATTAATAGGGATTGACTATCATAAAAATGCTTTAGAAGATATAACTAATCAAAAAATTTCCTTTAACCAAAATAATCAAAATTTTCATTTAATCAAGGATAGAAAAAACTCAAAAATTGTTACTCAACCAATATTAAACAATAAAAATTTAATTAATCAAAAATGTAATTTATCGAAAAATGTAAGAGCACTTAAAATGTGGGTTTCAGTTTAATTTTTATCATTTTAGATTTCATCTCGATATAGGGCCATGAAAAGAAGAAATGGTTAGTATTATTTTTCATAACATTATAATGGTTTTTTAATATTTACGAATTTTATAAAGCATTTTTTGAAATTATATTCTTTTAGATAGCGGTGTTGATCTGGAAAATAAATATGTAAATAAATATATCTGATTTGTCAAGCCAATTTAACTGTTATATAGGAATTCGATACTCAAAAACTTGATGACATTTCAGGTGGGGATAATTATTTTATTACCGAGAAAAGGAAAAAAAATTATATCAATAAAGACAAGGCTCTAATGTTTAAGGACTTTTTAAAGAATAACGTTGAATATCAAGAATTCTCCATATCCAAAATAGCTTCGATTCACAATGGTAAATATATAACATCTTTGGTCGTCACAGAATCGTTGCCAAGGATACTAAAAATGTTTGAAGACAGCGATTTGAAGCGTTCACTACTAGCATCTGCATTGACCGATGAAAATGTTTATATAACGCCACACAGAAAATGTTGCAGTCCCCAAGAACAGTTCATTATCAGTGATAAAAACCAGTACGAATCTCAATGTCTAATCAGATCTCATCTCTCAAAAGAGAATAAAATCTTGGATATTGGGTTTGAACCTGCATGTGGTTTACGACAAATTTCCCAAACAAATAAGACCATGTCTTCAGTGATAAATAATAACACGTTTGTTTTCCACGAATTATTTTTGGAGAAGCTGGTAAAATTTTATTTTATAAACCATTAAAATTAAATAAAATGAAGATGGTTCTTTGTAAAGAATTAAATTTATTTAAATATTGAAACCGATCATGGGAATTACAAATTAATTTTTTATTGGCTTAATATTCAATTTTTATTTGATTAATATTTCTTAATATATTATTAATTTCAAGAAAAATGACTGTCCTCTTAAGGATTGGACTTTAAGGTATGCATCCTATAAAAGTTTGTTGTTTGGGTCGTTCCTCAATTTATTCAAATTGGGATTGGTTTCAAACTGAAAATTGTCGCACTTGCTTTGGTATTGCATAACAGAACGTCTGTTATAGTTCTGTAATTTTAAATCTTACTATTTTTATTTTAAAAATTATGTAATAAATTATGAATGTGTTTATATTAATTCTTTATTTGACTAATTTTAGTATTGATAAAGTTGATTTTTATTTTCAGCCATGCAATAAGTTATCCGATTTTATGCCTGACAATAAAAATTTGACGGGAATAATTCTGGGAGGTGTTATTGACAATTATTTTGATCTGTCAAACCACGAATCGATTAAGGAAGAAGTAATCCACACGGCAGTGGATTACATTTATCAATTTCTTAGTCGTGTGAATGACGTTACATTGTAAGAAATATTTTTATGAATTATTGTGTGAAAATAATAATGTGGTTACAGAGTGGATCTGCAATGGATTGCATTTGGGGCCCTTTCGGTTGCATCCAAATATGAAGGGGCTCCGATCAAAAAGATAGAGGAATACACTGGGTTTAAAAAATCTGATTTGTGTAAAGCAGAATTGAGACTGATCACGGCTATCGATTTCAATATCTCTAAACCACACGCTATCAGTTTCAGAAATCGGTATCTTCAAGTAATGTTTTTCTGTGATCACGGATCAATGATCGCTTTCTGGTATAGATTGAGATGTTTAATTCGACCTTGTTGCATATTTCTAACTTTTTGCTTGACATGTGCCTTCATAGTTACACGATAATGCTGTTGCCAGCTTCTCAGAGAGCCGCGGCATGTGTTTGGCTTTCGCGGTTAATTGATAAATTTGAATCTTACAGGTGAGACTGGTTTCGTGTAAATTTATATGGAGTAACAGGATTCCGATAAGTGAAATCATTCTTTTTATCATTATTAGCTTTTGATTATAATTTTTATTATTTAAATAATTAAGTTTAATAAAAACTAATTTTAGGGATGATGAAAATCTATGGAACAATAAAAAGAACGCTGAAAATACTATGCAAACCGTTTGGCCAGAGAATTATGAAAAACTCACCGGTTATAAACACAGCGACATTGCATTATTGGCAATACAAATACACGTGGTTGTTTTAGCGTTTATTCGGGGAGGCAAGCCAAACTATTCGTCGGTTAAGGGTTGTTTTGAAAAGTATTCTTCAAAGTGAGTAAAAGTTTTGTAGAACGTTTTGTTTATATAAATTTTAGAAATTATGGATCATTATCTATATCCTATGAAAGATTCACTTCAATTACGGTTTATCGAGCAAGTAAATTGTATTGTGAAATGAATAACTTAGACCTATCCAGGTGGATGGTCGAAAATGAGTACCAGATGTTATTGAGGAGTGTGAAAAATAAAATGTCAATTGTTCGCACAACGAGCACTCCTATTTTGTCACCTGTTCAACTTGTAATGTGTAATTCCTGTCCAGAAATAACATTGAATCCCTCAGTTCGTCCAGAATTGAATATCCAATCGAAACCTTTTTCCTCAGGAGTACTAAAAGATTTGAGTAATAGACTGAACATCGATTCTGGCTATGATACATCGAACAGTTCTACTAACTTGTAACAGATGAATTTATTGGAAATTTAAATGAATAAATAATTTGACAATTATAAAATAGGTAAAATAGGTAAGAAATCAATTTTTGGTGATGACTGATTTTTGTGATAATTTTATTGTGTTATTATGAGCATATTTTGCATATTGTACTGATTTGTTTTTCAATCTCAATTTTCACTTTCTTGTGATTCGTTTTTGAATAATTATCTATCCTCTTATTTGAATATTGAAAAACCTACGAGTATTTTAAAGGCAACGAAATTCTATTTAGTCATGGGGAATTTTATCATTATTCTTTAGTAAATATATATTAAACAGATGAAGAAATATTGTAGTTGTAATAAAAAATATTTTCATTTGCAAAAAAATTATTATTTTTGTATTGGTCAATCAAAAGAATTTTAGAAAATACTGAAATTGATCAGTATTAGACAATTTAAGAAAAATATGCTAGTTTTTTAGTGAGGAAGTGTTGAAAGCAAAATATTTTTTTGTTAAAATGTGATCATTTTGATTAATTCAAAAATTTAGCGAATCATTTTTCAAGCAAGTCTCGATGTTTTTTAAAGCCAATGCAAGCTTGTGATTGATTCAATACCGTATTCGTCTAAAATTTCTCAATGGATAGAATAGAGCCTCGACATGAGTCCCGTCATTCATGCTGACATGGTAGAATTAGTCATTAAGAAGCTAAGGATTTTGTTTGATTTCAGAGAAATAAACATGTCAAACTGTTGAAAAGGATAATCACTCCTGTATTGTTCTATCAACTTATAGCGTGGTATTGTAAATATTCAAAAAAACAAATTACTAAAATTATGATCAAGTGTTCAAAATTGAAACCTCGATTCAGGCACAAATGAGTCGTATGGCAATTGACGGATCTTTACAAGATTAGTAAAAGACCAAGATACAGTTAAAGTGAATATGTATCGACCAGAAAGGTTTTTTCAGGGACGTAAACGACGTGTAGCATAATATCTGATTTACGCTGAAACTCTGGTTGGCATTACTCATGAGTACTTATTGGTTCGTTGATAGATGATTGTGATCTTATAAAAGTAAATATATAAATTATGAAATTAACCTTTAATAATTTTTGTTTTTAAAGTAAGGACATTGTCAAAATGAACTTAGATATCTTTTTTTCCATCATTATCGACCAGATATCGTTATTATGACAATTATTATTATCGTTTAATTACCATTTACCAGCAACACGTAATTAAAAACATATACATGCAGAACCTAAATATATGTATTTAAGGTATATATTAATATGTACACAAAAGCAAATATTGGTGTAGTAGTTTAAAACAATTTTTATTCTGATCAAGATGAATTTTTGTCGAGAGTTTGTAATTCACATTTCCAAATAGTGTTTGATATTATCGCCCTATGGGCTGTATAAATTGGCTGTCTGATTTTCTAGAGAATTTATTAACATTGTTTTCCATTTTTTTCAAGATTTTATCAGGTACTTATACCTAATAAGTCTGATTTTCCATTATTTTTATTTTTTTTCTTTTCTCCAAAATTTTAAAAATAAATTCCAATTATTTTAATTAATTGGTAATGCTCCCAATCCTAATCGAGCCAAGCTAAAGATTATTACGAAGGAGAATGCAACAGATAAAAAGAATAACATCCGCAAACAGAAGAGCATTAAACCGATACAATTATGTACCATAGTCTTAATACTATGCAATGTTTTAACAAGATCCAAACATTGCGATGACAGCATTTTAAATAAAAATAATGGCGATTACAGAGAAATTATGTAATGATATATAGTAGGTAGTATATAATAGATATAGTGTATTATCTATATTCAAAAGTAATTTTATCTTGAATGATTTTAGTGTCATTGCGTTCATTTTTGGATAACTCTCTCCAATAAATTTCCTTTGCCAAATAATATATGAACATCATTTTGGATCCAATTAAATTGGGCGAATATGAAAAAAGAAGAACATACTTTGATATCTTTAACTTTTTTCAAAAGCAGTGAACCTTATAAATAAAGTGCGCGAAAATGTCTGTTTACCCCCTACAAAAAATACAAATTTATTAAACGCACAAGACTTAATATTTAAGAGGATATCCGTATGTTTTTTTACGAATTCTAATCTTTTGGGCATCGAGAACACAATTTTCTGGCATAAATTACGAGAAAGAACTTTGGACCTCATTCCATAATTTTTGAGCAGATTTTTGTTTCATTGTTCTTAGTTGCCGTTAAAGGATACCACAGATATTTTCTATAAAGATTCGGATCAGGAGAATTACCTGGCTAAGATAAGATATTTGTTACTATTATACTTTGACGCAGTAAAGTGTGCTGGTATAATCGTGTGGAGAGTCACAGGCCAGCCTAAAATTCATTAACAAAATAACAATATTTTGAACATTAGATTTCGTGTTCTTTAATATATATTTGTGTTTTTGTGTTGTTTACAAATATAATTTTATTTTTATGTAAATATAATTTTTCTTTTAATGCTAAGTTAAGACCCGGAGTTTAAGTAATTTTCCTTCCTATCTGTTTTAAATATAAAATTTATAATTTAATTAATTTTAATTAACATATAAAATATTTGGAAAAAAACACAAAAAGGATATCGAATCTATAAGACAAAGCGCATTCCAATATAAACCGACAAATCGTTTGTCCCGAAGAAAACATCATAGTCGAAGTAGCCGAAACAACCACAACGATAACGTTGGTGGTTCACCTTTGCCAAAACCTATCAATACTCATGAATATTGGCCAAATCGGGAAAGTAAAGAAATTAAAGATGTTTACGGTACTACTAGTCTAATTTACAACAAATTCAAAAGTAAACCACAAGCTTCATCGTTACCACCTTACAATGTGGATGAAAATAGAGCAGCCAGTTTAGATAGAAGACAAAGTAGACAATCTTTGTATCCGCAATCAGACTTGGTTAAATATCGACAACCTTTACGAGATAATGATGAAATGTTACAACTTGGAATTCCACATACTAGAACATCTTTTATGATGATGTAAACGCCAAGAGAAGATAATCGACCTTATATAATAGTAAAAGTAAACGATCACACACTAGTTGCTTTGATCGATACCGGATCGACAACATCTCTCATACATAAAGGAATTTTAACACCAAATGAACTACAAATCATGGATCATAAGCGTCATATCGTTTTAGGCATCGGTTCAATGCCATATTATTTAGCTGGAACTTTAAGTTGTCAAATTGAATTATTTAATCATCGCATTCATTGCAATATCAAAGTTGGAGACGACAATTCACATGAATGTGTATTAGGAATGGATGTGCTAAAGCAAATGCCTAATTTAATGCTGAATTTCGCCACTAATAAACTCATTAATGAAAATGAGATACCAACACCCATAAGCCCTCCATGTTACAGTGTAACATCTTAATTACCTAGTTTTGAAGAAATTTTTGGTACACCAGAGGAAAATGAACTTAATACACCACCAATGGAAATAGTCAACGTAAATGAATTACAGTCAGCTGAGTATAGATCTTCAATATGTGATCAACCTATATTCATGATACCAACTGATTTAACCTTGGAAAATAGGACAATCAGTTATCTTATTGGTGAAGTAGCCACTCTGGGTCATCAATATGCTTTTGGATTAGATCAAACAGGTATGTTTGAATATCTTGCAATTCGATTGCCTATTATCTTCACTATACCTGATCAGCATGGAGATACACCATTACACAATGCCACATTAAAAGGTAATGTGGATCAAGCTCATGACATTATACGAATAGTCAAAGATCAATATTGGTGGATTCTAGAGCATGAAAATATTTTTGGACATACTCCTTTAATTATCTCACCGACTTGTACCACTTTGTCTCATACAGACCCTAGTAAATCTTGATTGTCGAATCGACAAAAGAGATAATATGGGAAGATCAGCCATCGATTATGCTATTGACGCAAATGAATGTTGCTGCTTTGCGATATTTATTAAGCAAAGTGAAGGAACACAACTTAGTTTATATGGTCAAAAGCTTTCCAAATAATTATTATACACCTTTACAGGCCGCCATTATAAAGCATTTTGAAACAGGTGTTAAAATATTGTTAGAATTGAAAGATGAAAATGGTGATTATCCAGTAAATATAAATGACCAAAATCCGATAAATGGTGAAACGACGTTAAATATAGCAGTTGTGTCCGAAGACACAAATATCACTCAGTTATTATTAACCAGGTCAGATCTCAATGTTTATTTACAAAGCACTGAGGGCAGTACAGCTTTAGATATTGCTCTCAGATTAGAATAACCATCAATTGCAAATTTAATTATATCCAATAATAATATGATCAGAAGAGTTACACCACCCAGTTCATGTTGTGTACTGACGTCTCAATTAACGGAAACTAGACCAACCATGAGAATCAAAGTCAATAGACATTCAGTATTAGCTCTTATTGATACAGGAGCTCTAACCTCGCTGATAGAGGTTCGTATACTAAATGATGCTGAACAGAAAGCTGTAAATACAACTCCCATTTCGGTCGTAGGTGTTGATGGAAACTCTTTCCCTCTTGTTGGAACTCTTCGTTGCATAGTCCGACTAATGGGACATGATTTAGACCATATGTTGAAAATAATGGCCAATAATGACTTAGAATGTATCATTGGAATGGATATATTGTCTAAAATCCCTGAATTAATTCTCGATTTTGCCACACATGAATTAAAATTCAGTCATCCCAAAGGTAAAATAGGTAATATAAAATGCGAAGACAATATAGCAGTTGTCACCGAACAAACTATGATTCCGCCTCGACATGAGCAAATTTGTTTTTTTATCAACCAATTTACCTAACGCTCAGGAAGTGTTGTTTGAACCAAATGAAAAATTACGAAAAAGTGGAAAACTCGCAGCGCAAACCACACTAGCCATTGTTAATAGAATAGCGAATTTCGATATTCATCCCAGATGGATAAGAAATTGTATGTGAGTTGGTTCAATCACTGAATATAGTCATCAGTCACAATCAATCCCTACTAGAGCCACAAAGGTCTATGAGCCTGTTCAAGTCACGACGCCAACGTTGACTTATGGACAGCAGAAACGGTTCACTCAACTTTTACGAATATATCGTGATGCATTCGCCAAACACGAATTTGATGTTGGTACTTCAAATATATTGAAACACGAAATCCGATTGACTAATCCCCAACCGATCAAACAACATGCATACAGAACGCCTTACACTCACAAAACAGAAGCCGATAAGCAAATAGCACATTGGTTGGAGACGGGTATAATTAGTCCCAGATCCTCCCCTTGGTCTTCTCCGATGATCGTAGTCAAAAATAAGGGAGAAGAATGGAGAGTGTGTATAGATTACCGCAAATAAAACGAGGTAACAGTTTAAAAACTATAATTTTGGAAATTTATTCAAAATTTCAAAAATATCAGTACTATTAAACATCGGAGGTTGCATCCATGAAACGAGAAAAAACCATTTTAACAAAACCAAGAGACAAATTTAAAATGCTTGGTATATTTTATTTCGCAGTTCGTCTTTGTTATTGTAGGCAGTCTTATTTTTATTAATGATATCGCACCCCATTCCTAAGATTAAAGCGGATTAGAATTTATTTAGAATTTATTTATTTAGAATTAATTTGATCAATAAATTTTTTGTGATAGCTGAAATAAGTTTTATCACTTTGTTATTATTAGCCAGATTTTGACCCGGTTTTTTTACTGTACTGTCTTTGTCTTAATTTTAATTATTTTTGTGATTAGTTTTTAAAATATTAATCTTTTATTGGAGTATTTAAGTGTTTGTGAAAAATTTTTTTAATTATTAATAAAAATTTATAAATTAGTGATTAATACATTCAAAACTAATAATGTTTGAAATTATTTCATTACAAATACATTATAAATGATTTCATTAAATAATATTTTATTGTAAAATAATATTTTTTGTATGTACATCATTATATTTAATATTGATGTTGTATATTTAAGTTTGAGTACAAAATATATTTTTAAAAAAATTATAATTCTCTTTCTAAAAGTTCATCTATTTCACAATCTGGAAAAAGTTTTGACAAACTGATTGCAATTTTTCCCACTCAAATATTTATTATTTAGGCAAAATCCATAATTTAATTTGAATTATTACTTGTATAAATAATTTTAAAAAATCGAACTATATTATGTTGGCGCAAAGCTATTATAAAAGATAATCAAATACTTTATATGTATCTATTTTAAAATTGATTTAATTTTTTTAGGTAAATAAAATGGTATAACTAAATAATAAAGTTACCCGTCTAACTTTTTGAAAATATTAATTTTAGTAACTTGTTTAAATAATTATATTTTTTGTTGTCATAGAATACACAATAAAAAATATGGTAATTATAATTTCTAATATTTTTCTAATCATGATTTTTGGTTTAGTCAGTAGATAACAAGAAAGAAGAATTTAAGAAATATTTGGAAAAATGTGGAGTCCTAGACACTTTAACAAAAGGTAATTTCATGAAAGATTTTTAAGATTTAGTGTTTAATAATCTTAGTTCTGGTTGAACTTTATGAAGAGCCAGAAAAGCCCAGTAATGCCATAGAGTAAATTTTAAATTTTCATTCCGGATGTCTGTATTGATGTTTTCCAATAGTTTCTTACGAAATCAAATTGGAGTCACACAGTCAGCAGAAGAAAATTCCAATTTGGAAGCGTTGAAAGCAAAAATTTCGGAATTGCAACAGAATCTGGAACAATTGACGAACGAGAATGAAATGCTAAAATCTCAACTTGAGGAAATACAAAGAAGTCAATTTCAAGAAATAACTGAAGAACCAAATCAGTGAAATTTCGTGTCACACACAGATCTGGATGCATTAGTATAATATGTATGAAAACTTGAGAATTTGGTACTTGTGTATTTCTATCAGTTGATTATCTGTGATTTTTAAATTGTTATAAATTTTCATAAATTTTTAGTTTTTCGATTGAATTTTTTTGTTTTTGTGTTAAAAAGTTGAAAAATATTAATTTTATTAGTTATTTAATTCTTAACTTGAATTAACTTTATTATTACTTTTTAAAAAATTATTGTTTCTTGAATATATATTAGATTGTATTATTAAAGTGTTTAATTTTTTCCTGGTATTTTTGATTTATGATTATAGTTTTATTTTTAACCAATAAAACAATATTTCATGTTAAATTTACGAACTTCCTGTGTTAATGATTGAAATGATTTTCATTTATTGATTTGAAAATAATTTTAGAACTAAATTTCCGCTTACTCAATATTTTTAATTGTTCCAAACTAACACTGGCTTGTGACAGCTAATTGCTAATATTTAAAATCGATATAATCTCTTGAAAGACCAATCTGTTTATAAGAAGATTTTTAATTTATTTATTAAACATTAATAATCGATATTTTGGTGTTCATAGAATTTTGAGGCCTGTTAGATGTTAAGTCAACTAATTAATTAAGTTTAGTGATTACAAAATTAAATCATTAATTGTACTTATTTTACTTTGAATTATTAGTTACCTTGTAATTTGATTAAAATTTAATTAAATTATCAATTTTCATACAATAACATTAATTAACCTATAGCTAAAAATGAATATTTTTTAATTTGAGGCATCGTAGAATAATTTTTCGTATACTTATATTATATTATTTTTATAATATTTAATAAATAATAAGATAATTTATTGTGTAATCGATATATAAAAACAAGTGAAAAAATCATTACAGGGTTTTGCAGAAATATATAGAAAAAAATTCATAAAAAATACACGAGTGGAATGTACACACTTAATAAATTCTTGTCTCGCCAAGGCTTTTTCTATAAACCATCTCATGTTGCGAAAAAAACCACTTAAATTGATAGCGAAATGCATGAGAAAACCAATCAATTCATGGGTTTAGTTGAGTCGAGTATGGTACCGCAATATTGGACTAATCACCTACAAATTGAGAATCATTATGGTTACAAACTGAAAGAGATTCTTCTTAAGTTATTATGCGATGTTTATGGAAGACATGTTGTATCTCAGGAAACACGTGAGGGCTCGTTTCATCGCTTCATTAGCAATGATTTCAGTGTAAAGGATATAGAACACCCAGGCCGCTCTTCAAAATTTAAAAACCATGATTTAAATAAAATTATTGGATAAAGATGCCTGTCAATCGCAAAAAATATTAAATTATGAAAGTTTTATTATTAGTTAAGGATGCGTATTCTTAATAATACAAGGTAAGGAATCGATTCTAACAGTTATTTTTAAAAAATGGTTAATACAGGTTGAAACAATATTTAAAGGCAAACTAAGTACAGTGCGCGTTAAAAGTCTGTTCACCCCCTATAAAAAATACTAATTTTAATTGAAAAGAATATTTTAAACAACGAAATTTATTAAATG
>JBBMKC010227652.1:0-22069 GCA_037834085.1 Bipalium vagum | reverse complement strand
TATCAAAAATATTAGCAAGTCATTCTTATGTCGTCCATGTTTTCATAATTTTTTCCTTTAAGAAAGTGAGCCATTGAGTGGAAAAGATGATAATTTGTAGCCGCGATGAATGGACTTACATAGAAGATGTGGCAAGACTTGATAACACAGTTCTATTTATTTCTTATTTGTCATTTTTTATACATGGGGTTTGGCATTATCTGAAAATAATTCTCTTTTTGCTAACTAAGCTGAATCTTATATTTTGAAGAGCACGATGTAAGCTGTCTAATTATTTAGGGTTCTCTTCAATCAATTGCTTTAGCTTGTCAACGTCGATAACGGGGATCTTCAAGACATCTGTTGCCATTTTAAAATTTTCTAAACCATATTTTGCATTGGCTAACAGAAACTTCTTCATGAAGATAGATTTTCAGAATCTTTCGTGAGGCCTCTTTAACTTTGGTGCTGTGATCACACTCATACAACAAGCCGTGCCTAATTTGAGTATCTGTAATACTTTTTTCCATTAGGGTTTCAATAAATATTAAATTATTATCTAAATTTAAATGTGATACATAAATGGTATTCAAACAAATATAACATAAATTTTAACAAAGAATTTCAAATAGATTTAAATTAATTTTATTATTAAAATAAAACCTTTACATTTTGCAACATAAAGGGCTCACGATTAAATTGGATACTGTATATATTCAATTTACATTTTTCTAAGAAATAAAATTTTCAAAATTTATTTTAAGTGTTTAATTGCTTTAATAAGTCGATGTAATCGATTTTAATTTTTGTAAATTCAATTGTTAATAATGTTCTCCATTGAGCAAAGAGCGAAAATTGCTTTACTAATATCTGAGATAGATCATTAGTCAGACAGCATTTGAAATGCTTAACTTGAAAATTATTATATATATATATTATATATAATATATATATAATATAACTACACCGAGGACAATGAAGAAGACCATTTCTAAAGAAGACTGCATTCTAAAAAAATTTTCCGAAGAGTGCTAGAAATGTTCTGAAGAGAAAAAACTTTCGATGATTTATTTATTATCATGATCCAAAATTGAAACAGAAACGGCTGTATTGAACTGAAGTTGAATGGTTCCCTTCGAAAAATGTAAAGGGAGATAACCAATCTTAAATGATATTGCAATCATTTTCTAAGATACAAAAGATATTTTGATAATCGATTACATTGAAAAGGTGAGACAATCAAGTCCAATTATTATGCTAGTCTTTTGAATCAATTTGAAGATAAGATTGGCTTATATATGGATACTTAGGTTGAAGAAAAAGGACAATGTACTACCTCATAAAGATGTTTTGGAAATGGAAAAGATGTAAAAACTAAATTTTAAATCCTCTAAATAGGCTCAATTTCGTCCCAGTGACTTTTAACTCTTTGAAAACCTTAAATTATTCCTTACTGACAGGTTTCTTGAATAAAATGAAAAACCTATTGCAGCTGTAGAACAAAAACTTGGAGACCTTCCAAAAAAGAACTTTAAACTTTGAATTGACTTAATTCAGAAGCATCGGACAAAGCGTATTGCATTTTCATGAAATTATTTAGATTAATAAATGTTTTTGATCTATTTAAAACATTTTTTTATTTCTACCCTAAAGAATTTTTACACAACCTATAATCTAGTAGGTTTTAAGCGCAACCTAAGTAGTTTGTGTATCATAAGAGATTTAATTAGGATAAAACTATTATTGAAAATTTAGAGACTGAGATTGATTAATAATTTGACTCCAAATTATTAACATGTGTCAAAATTAAACAAATAATTTATTTACATTCCGTTTCACCCCTTACAAAATTTTCTTTTTTCAAATGTGGACAATTTCTAACTAATAATATTTCTCAATTATATAAAAACCTAAGTGGCGTAGATCAAAATTAATATTCCTTAAAATATTTAATATCTTATTATTCTCAAAACCCAATAATAATATCAGGTAACGAACTAAGTTTTTTAATTAAGACTGAAGTTAAATTTATTTTATTAATTATAAGACATTATTAAACAATTAATCCTCCAGATATTCCCCATCATTTTCTTTTACTTTTTCCCATCTATTTAGACGTTTATTGATCCCAGTATTAAAGAAATCTAGATCTTTTGAATGAAAGAAAGAAAATAACTTTCAGAAATCTTAAAATTTTTACCCATCAAGTGATTCTGTAATACCCGGAACAAATTAAAATCTGATGGGGCAATATCGGGACTATCTGCAGTTCATTAGAGTCCAGTTCAATTTTTTAAATACGCTTCAATGTCTTCATAGGCTTGGCATTATCTTAGTGGAAAATCACTTGTTTTCGGTTTATCAAACGATTGCGGTTTTCCTTCATAATGGTATGAGATCTTCTTAGCATGTCACAATAGACATCAGAATTAATGGTTTCCCGGATTAGAGAAACTCCTGATAAATAATTCCACGAGAATCCCACAAAATGCATAAAAGAACCTTGTTTCGTGTAAGGTTGCATTTTTCAATTTTTTGCGGAGGCTGCCCTTTCTGCGACCACGATCTTCGTCTGGTTATGTTGTCAAGATAGATCCACTTTTCATCGCAAGTGACTATCCGGTCGAGAAAGGGATCATTTGGGTTTCTTTTGAGAAGTCTTGAACTAATTTCATTGCGATCCAACTTAGTTTTTTCAGCTAGTTGGTGTGGAACCCATTTGTCGAGTTTACAAGTGAATCCTAACGCTTTCAGTCGGTTTCTTATAACTGTATCGCTTATATTTAACTCAGAAGCGATTTGTTTAGCACTAATTGATCTGTTTTGTTCAAGAAGGTCCATAACTGGATTGAAATTTTTATGAACCAATTTTACACTGTTCGCAGTTGCATTGTTCCCTTCACCAAGCCCTCATTAAGTTTTGAGGCAGTTTCATTTGTTCTTGTGTTATTTTTCCATTCGTAATAAATAATTGCTCAAATTTGTGATTTGTCCAGCGAACTTTTGGAACACCTATTCCAGAGGATAATGGTTAATATCATTAATTATACAGTAAATATGAAACTCACATGTTTAAGCAGGAAATTAAAACAAAAAAATTTAAATCGGTAGATAAATGAGAATCCCATGGGCTAACAAATTTAAGCAACTGAAAAACGAAATAGGCGCTCGTTAACTAAACTTCGGTAAATTTTTTCTAAGATACTGATGAAAATGTTAATATTCCGTTGACAATCATCCTAAATAAATTGATCACAGATCATAAAAATAATAAATAAGAGAATGTAATTAAAATAAATATTATTACAAAAATGTATTTACATAAATATGAAAGAATAGAAAATATTAGAATAAAAAAGTTGTTATTAAAAGAAATATCAGTAATAAAATGCACTGAATATAAACGACAAAAAATTTTTTTTTAAATATTCTACAAAAATCCAGATTTTTCAATTTTTTTTTAAAAACCCTGTGGTTTATATAACTGAGAAAATATTATTAATTTCATTATTATTTATATTTTAATTACATTTAATAATAAATTTCTTCAATAATTGAAAATATTTAATCCTGAACCCAACAAAATGTAAGACAGATCATAATTTTCTAAATAATCATTTCAATGAAACATAATGCAACATATCCATTCTAATAAAATAATTTTATTCCAATTTATTTTATTAATATTTTCTCCATTTTCGTGCATCGGTTATTTGTCAATAATTAAGTCAATTGTGAAAATGATGGCTGTTTGCTGAAAGAAAATCATGCAAATATCAAGGAAAAATGACGGATAAATAATAAGTAATAATCTGGCAGAATCAGGTTCATCATCATCATCATCATCATAAATGGATCCATGATTAATTTTATTTGTATATGGACATCAAAAATAAATTCATACACATTTCTCCTGTGTGCAGTTGTATAAATTACAAAAGATTTCAAAAACTCTTTTTGTTAAACTATAAGGCTGGAACGAAAGTCTTTATGGAAAAGAGGTTAATAACAAAATTAAGGTTTTATTATATTAATGAAAACACTATTCAACTGTATATACTGTCAATCGTTTCCCATCGTTGTCTCCCATCTTTTTGGTAGTACCTGAATATCATTTCGATAGACATTTTTGGGCTTTGAAATGAAATTAGAGATGGCAGTATTGATTTCATCTTTGTCCTTTGATTTTTTATCATTAATGAAATGTTATAGAGATTTGAAAAGATCTTAGTCCGAAGAGGCCATTTCTGCGTTACAGTTTGGATGAGGAAGGACATCCCAATCTAACTTCTTCAGTGTTTCCCTGGTGATTTTGGCCGTGTGAGGTTTGGCATTTTCATTTTGCTTCTGTCTCTTCTTTGTACCAGAGTAGGCCTTTCTTTAACCTTTTATCACAAAAAAGTAAGTGATAATGCACTATGATTATTGTTTTATATTTATTTTTTCTTGTTTTAGTCAATAAAAAAAATTAAGTCCTAAAGTTGATTTGTAGTTCATTTTCTAAGCCTGGTTTTAATTCATTCTTTTTTTAATCATTTATTTCTTTTCTTTAAGCACCAATATTTTCTAAAGGTTAGATTGAAGGCTAATGGGTTTTTAACAATGGGAGTTCTTTTCAATTCTTTTTTTTTTCAGGGTGGTAAATATTTTAATAAATTTCTTACATAAATTACGTAGAAATTATTTTTATGATATATGAATTTTAATAAAAATTAATTTAAATAATAATAATATTATTTTTTAATATTAATGCTACGTTAAATGTCTCTAACGAAATAAAAAAGCACTTAAAATTAAGTTATTTATTTATTTTATTTTAGCTTTATAAATTTTAATTTTACCTGCTAACTTTTTTAATAGATACAACTAAGTACACTGGAAAATAAGAAAAAACGCTCCCGTTGGCGTCTTTTTCTTGTTTTTGCTGTTTTAGAATTATTATTACAATGATGGTTTTAAGGAGTTTTTCATTTCTTTTAATTTTAATAAATGATTTACGAAACTGAAAAACTCTTATAAATATAAGACAGCACATCACATTCTGAGATTTGTCGTCTTTTTTTCATCTTTAATTGTGAAAGGACCTCTGATGAAAACGAAGTAGTCAAGGAAAAAATTTTATTTTGGCGTTTTATTATTATTTATCAAAATAATAATTTATATATTAATATATATATTCTAAATAAATTAATATTAAGAAGATGCGGGCACTGTTTCACAATTTATGGTAAAAACACTGAATAAATCAGAACGCAAAATGAATATTAATATGTTCATTTGAATGACTACCAATACTATTTTTGGAAGGCTGGTTTGTTTTCACTTGACCAGGACAATTTTTTGTTTTTTTAATTGTATAAAATTTTATAACTGTCATCTTTTTGTATAGGTTTTGTATCACCATCAGATTTGAACTGTTTCTTCATCAATAAGCATTTGTAGATCAAAAATATCATCTTTTAGTTCATCCTTAATTATCGCTTTTTTATGTTCTTCAGTGTAATCGGTGGATGCTGAGTCATCAAATAATTTTCTTATAAAAAGATCGTTTCTTAATTTAAATTTATGCAGCTATCCAGAGCAAGAGTTAAAATTGTCAAGTAGTCCTTTAGCTATTTGTAAACCAAATGTTTGTAGCATGGGAACAAAAACAGGAATATTGAAGCTTCCTATTCTTTCAAACATCTCAACCTCGCCATTTTCTATTTCTAAATGCGAAATTTTATTTTTAATTTTGCTTTTATGCTGGACATTGATCAAGTCTTTTTCGGCCGATTTCTTTGGAATTGCTGTTTTAGTGACACCTTATTTTGTTGTCAATTTCCTTCATGAAGCTTTAATGGCACAATATTTTAATTTATGAAGAATGGAAAATTTGTTTAAATATTATTGTTTTAGGAAGACATTAAAATATATTGTTCAAACTATGACAGATTTTGTTGATATCGCTGCTAACAGATATAATAAAATATTTATCATAATTTCCAAAGACTTTTCTTCAGATATTAATTCATCTTATTGCTTCAATTTTTCAAAAATATTACAAAAATCAAAGAAAGTAATAAAATGATTTCATAAATGTCAATATTGATATTTTTGCGTAACTCCCAACCTACATAATTTTACACGAGGATTTTTTCTTAACATTAAATAAATCTATTGTAGGCAAATTATTTGAAAATAATTTTACTGCAAAAATTGGCTGGACTTCCTATTTGGAATTTTCCTCATCAAAATCAAGATGATAATTTAATAAAATGTAGCCAAACATGAAATTAAATAATTATTTTCTTTGTAGAAAATTAAATTTTTAATTACATCACCGCTATTTTCATCAGAAAATAGATAACAATTAATGTAATTAATGGGAAAATATAGATAATATCAAACATTCATTAATGAATTGATGAAGGATAAGGAATATTAGTTGAGAGTATTATTAAAGTATTTTGTGAATTGTTTTCATATTTCTCACAAACCATTTACTATGAAGGGATATGGGAAAAGGGGTTGTTCATTTTGACATTGAATACTGAAAAAAACCGAAGGAAATAAAAAATGTTTATCATAAAAGTTTAATTCTCTAAGAAATCCTCTATTGAATTTTTAATTTAAATATCTATTCTTTTTATTATTGCCATTATTACTTATTATTATTTTATTATTATTTTATTATTATTACTATTTTAATAATTTATTATTATTATTATTATTATTATTATTATTATTAAATATTTATAAAATAATTTTAAATTTCATTTTGATATCATTATTATTCTTAATACGATTATTAAAATTATTAAAAATTATTTTTTAATTTGAATAATGGAGGTCAAAGAGTATCAGGAATTATTAATTTAAACGACGATAAATAAGTATGGTGCCGTCGTTGTTTTTTCCAGATTAATATTTCATGTTCACATTTGGTTACAATGCTGAAAAGTGATTTATTAATTGTTGTATTTGATTTTAAAATAATTTGTCCTTTTATAAAATCAGTTTTTGCCAATTTTAAAATGTCAAATCAATTATGACGAAAATCGCATAAGATTTTGCTCGTAACCTCTTCATTTGTTTCAAAAGAAACTTTATTTTTATTCTAAATTAATTCGGCGAAAAGTAGATTGAAAAGTAAATTTTTAAATTAGAACAATCGATAGCATAAATCCATTCCATAGAAGGATTACATGGATAGAATTATATGGATTAATAAATATTCTCACTGTGTCCTATTGATTCAAAACGAATGTTCACTAAAATTTCAAATAATATAATGTGACAAAACGTTTATAACGTGGTAATTGATAAATGCAGTTGCTATTTTGGTGAATTCGATTTTTTTTCTTTGACATTAATCAAAATTATAAAATAATGACTAAAGACCAAGAGGTATTAGGAAAGTGAGTGTACAAATTGCATGAGAGTAGTCATGAAGCTGGTAAAAAATAGCATTAAAAGGAAATTTAAACGTCAACAATTTCATCTTTCAAAATTCTAAAGGCTTACGCAACATTAGAAGGCAACTGTAGTTGGACACACTTGAACAATATCATCTTCAAATCTACGATGATTTCCCAAAAAAATCAGTACTAAAAAGTCTAACTAAGCTTGAGGACTTCTTTGTTCGTAAATAAGTACTTAATTGATTATTCTGATATCTTGATTTATTTAATAAAAAAGCAGTAAAAAGTATTGTGTAACTGTCTATTGGGGAAATTTGACTAAGCTGTTAAAACAAATATGTTGGTCCCTTCCAATTCCGGCTTTGACAGGTTTCAATGTATATTGCTTTGCAAAAATAAAAATAATAGCAGAAAGAAAACGAACTAATTGATCTTAAGTCAAGGAGATAACTATTTCAAAACTAAAACAGATCAAACTCTATTTTTATAATCATTGTGATAGTTCAATACATTGTGCTGCTATGAAATTTAATGTTTCGAAGTCATTTTTGCATAAAACATTAAAAATAAAAACTTAATCTCAAGCAAAACAGAAATATGAACGATTTTATCCCAATAAAAAGTTTATTCTCGATTATGAGCCTTATTTCACTTATTTCACCAATACAACCATATCAGAAAATGATGGATATTAAACTAGCAACATTGAAACTGTTCGTGTTGATGTCTAATTCGACGAAAATCAAAATATTCATTCATTCGACTCGATTAATTCGAAAATCAAACCTTTCGATAAAATCAGAAATCTATAAAAATTATTGTATCAAGCGTCGTTTACTTCCATATATCAGGAATAACTGTAGCAAAGATGAATGCGTGCTTTTGCCTGACCTTGCTAGTTCACATTACTAAAAGATAGTTTTGGGTTTCTTAAAGAAAAACGGTATAATCTTGTTTTAAAAAAAGACATCCTGATAATAATTTAAAAATACTTATTGCAAAAGATTTTCAAGAAGAGTTCTGAAAAGAAATGTGTATAGACAGAAGCTAAAACTACTGACCAAGTTATTAAGTTTTACCTTAGAAAATTGAACCAAGTTATTGCCCAAAAGCTAACTTGTAATAACTTACAAGAGCCAATGTGTACTTCGAAAAGTATTTGATGAAATTAAATTAAATTTCTAAAATATAAATATCCTGATGTAGATTTGGAAAAAACATTTACAGTATTGTTGATTAATATAAACAGTTAAACAATTTTTTATATTTAAAAATATTATGAAATTTTAGTGGACACCGTTATCTGACTCCTTTTGAAACCAGCTGTATAATATATGTTTTCGATAGGGTTTTGTAAAGTATTCCATATTATTTAAATTGGAGGATATTTATTTATCAACTCTTCAAAAATAATTCGGAGGAATAGAAAGACATAAAATAACCAATTATTATAATTATCCTTTTCAGTGAGACTTGTTTAAGCATACATTTAAGAAATTCTTATTTTTTCTTAGGCAATTATTTATGGTTTTGATTATTTATATTAATTTGTTTACTTTAATTTTTTTGTTTTAACAAACTGCTTAGTCAGAAAGTTTTTACCGGCAACATTAGCCGACCTGTAGCCTGTGTCACTCTTACTTATAGCTAGATTGTTTGATTATGATTTTTGTGATGCCAAGGATGGTTAGAAATATTATAAATAATTAATGTCTCATTTAAATAATAAATATAAATTCGCTTAAGCAAATCAAATATCGCCAACGAATAATAATTATTAAAAGTCAATATTGGGAAATAACTTTTAGTTTCACAAAAGAAAGTTGAAGCTCGAAAGAACATTCATTTTCAGAAAAGCGCTCCTCATCTTGGACCAGGAGTCCAATTGGCTTTTCATTCTCGACATTAATTCAAGAAATGTTTATGTAAATAATATAAATAATTATAATAATTTATAAATAATTAAAATAATCTTTTCTGTACTGATCTTCTTCTAAAGTCTGTTTGATATCCTCGCCAGTTTTAAATATACCAAATATTGATAATGGTATTCAAAGAATATATCCATTTCTGTTATATTTTATTTTATAAACATTATTTTAGTTATATTTATTAGCTGTAAATAATTAAATTGTTCTGAAACATCGATATATATTGTAGACATTATGGATTAGTAAAATGTTTGAAAGATTACTTATTGATTAACACATTCAGTCATCCTACGCAAAATTCATATTTATAAATAATAAATTATAATTTTGTATAATTACAACAATGATTAATTTACAATAATAATTTAATTTATAATAATATTACTACTACTAACACTAATAATAATAATAATAATAATAATAATAATAATAATAATAATAATAATAATAATAATAATAATATAAATAATAAAATTATAAATAATTATGTATTAAATAAACATAAATAATATAATATAATAATATATTATTATTATAAGGTTTTTAAAGACCACAAAAAAAACCTAATTTAAATAAAATTTTAAAAATTAAAAATCAGTTATAGAGAAATTTCAGATACAATTATCCAAATATCAGATACACGTTCTGTAAATATTTTCCAGTTTTACATTGATCATAAAATTCCAATGTTACATTGATAATTGAAAAACATCAGATTTTTTAAATAAAATTTTTAATTTCTTCTCATTAAAATCGAACCAAATTAGACAAATCAAATAACAAAATAAAAATTAGCCTCATATTTATTGACGAATATAATTGTTTAATGGAAAAGATTATATCAATTTCATTAAAATAATTTAAAGAAAAAAGGAAAAGTAACAATTTAAAAATTAAATAAAATATTTAATGAAATTTCAGTCAAATATTTATAAAAGAAATATTTATAGATTTCGATACTTGTCATAACAAATTGAATACAGTAAATTGTAAATTATAATTTAAAACAGCGGAAAAAATGATTGAAAATATTGTTTATCAATATTAAGAAGTAAAAAATAAATTAAGCAAAACTGGATATGATAATTGTATAAAGAGTGTAATGAGATTTTATATTTTAAATATGTAAAAAATGTATTAATCATATAAAATGTTTAGAAAATTAAATAAAAATTTGATAATAAATATTTAATAATTGATTATCAGTTCGTTATTTTATTTTTCTTATAATGAAAATGTAAATAGTTTAATGATTAATCTTACAATTAATCAATAATATAGAATACAGTTTAATAATTAAAGAACGAGTCATATTCCTATTTTTGATATCAGAATTAAACAATTAACAAATTCAGTAAATAATTTTAAAGAACAAACTTTTAATTTATTGAAGTTGATAAACTCAATAATTATAAAAATAATAATTATGAACATGATAAAATCAAATTGATTACAAAATAATCAAAAACAAAAAAATAATATATTATTTTTACAATGCTAAAAAATAGAAGATTATATTAATATAATAATAATAATATTAATAATAATAATAATAATAATAATAATAATAATAATAATAATAAATAATCACGTCAACTAAATATAGTAAAACATTAATTCTAATGATTAATTAATATTTTCCCTATATTATAACAATATAAAATCTGTGGAATATTAATGTTATTTCATCAATAATAAATATGATTTTCATTATACCAAATTTAATTTTATAACTTAAATTATTGATTTTAGTATATTTTTATAGATTTTAACTTTAATGTAACATTTTTATTTTTCTTCCAAACAATAAACAACACATTTATCAGTTTCTGGTATTTTTCAATTAATTAAAAACTATTTTTTCAAAAAATAAATTTTAACAATCAAAAATAAAAAAATATTAAATGTTAATTTTTTTTAGATAAACTTTTTAATAAAAATATAACAAAACAAAATTAGAAAAGACAAAAAAAATATAATTTGGAGACTGACAACAAAATTTAGAAAATAGGCTATTGAAAAGTTCCTATAGATGTAAAAATAAATAACATTTATATTAATACAAAAATCAATTAATAAAACTTTTCCTATTGATATTCATTGTATTCATGGGAAGTGATGTGACAGAAATTTACACAATCCTTCTATTATTCTTATTCTTATTCTTATTCTCTTCTTTACGATTTACAATGTTTCCATGGTATTGGTTTCTTAGACACGAGAACCAATTAATTGACTAATAAATCAACGTTGGTGTATTGATGAAAGATTTCTCCTTTTCTCTTGTTATAAGTATTTCCAAAAAAAACAAGCGCAAAATAAATAATATCGTTTTTTTCTTTAAAATCATTTTTTCGATTAAAAAATCTTTGTCAAAATAACAAAACAAAAAATAATTCTTCGGAGGAATATAATTTCACCTTATCCAAATTCAAGGTCGATATTGATTTTTATTTTTCCATAAGTCCATTTTATTTTATCTGAGAAATTAAGTCTGATATCCATCAAAAAAAATTCTAAGATAACATTAAAACAAATGAAAAATATTCCAAAAAATAGTTGAGTAAGAAAAACAAACTATTTGAAACGTCAGCAAATATTGATTTCCATCCAAAATCGAACAATCGGGGTCATTCATTAAAAAGGGGATGTATGAAAAACAAAATACAGTTTGTTAAATTTAAACATAAAACAAAGGGTTTTTCTAATAAAACCATTGATTACTTTTAAAAATACTAAAAACAATACTTAATAAAATTATTAATAAAATAAATCAGCAGCACAGTGCTCCAAATAAGATACAAAGTATAATTCAATAAAATATTGCATATCGAAATTTTATTTCAATTGGTTATTAAATAAAAAAGTTAAAACATTTGAAAAATATAAGTAATAAATAACAATTTCAAAGATTTGTACAGTTCAATATATTGAAAAAAGTTTAAAAAATAATGTGGGGGAAAATTATTTCTCGATTATAATTTCGTTGTAAAAATTGAAATATCAATAACCATTTAAAACCGAAATTGTTGAGATTTTTGCTGTATTTGGTAAATGATATCGGATATTATCTCTTGATATTTTAAGGCAGATCTCATTAAATAAATATTATAAAAGCAAAAAAATAAAGCTTAATAAACTTAAAATTATTATTAATATTCTTAATAATTATTATAATTAATTATATTTTTATTATTATTATTATTATTATTTATCAATTATATTAATATTATATTATTTTAATATTAATATAAATATTATTATTATTATTATATTTTTAATATTATCAGATTTATTGACTTCAAAATAAAATATAAACTTTGCAGATTGTCGTTTATTGATTTTCATTTTTCAGTTAAAAGTTCGAAAAATCTTGTTTGTGTCTACTTATCTATGTTTGTTTCATATTATATTGATTTAATGATATACGATGAAAAAAGTGAAAGAGAAGTCTGCAAAATGTAACGAAGTTGTTTAATTGTCTATTTTTCATTTATCTGTAACAAAATAATAAAATAAAACGTTAAAAAAAATATTCTAATATAAGAGATGAATCGAGAAAAATTATATACATATTCATAAATATATATGTATCATAAATCATAAATCGAAATTACAATCAGTGTTTTTCAGTGACTGCTTTTTCTTTGAAGGCTTCGAAATAACTTTGATACGTTTACTGAAGAACTGTCCCATATCTTGGCCGTTTGGAAAAAATATTTTAACATGGAGCATAAAATGTTTTCGTTTATCTGAATCAGAAATATAAAGCGTTTTAGCAGCCGAATAATCTTTATGGCTGTCAAGATTGAGTTCAACCATTTCCTGTTCTGGATTTGATGAGCCGATCCCCATAAATGCTTTCAACTTTAAGATTGTTTAAAAAGGGGAACAGATTTATTTTATTTTAAGACAAATAAATCTATAGAAATATATTATTATCAATGATATAAAACCAACCTGTGCTGAATTCGCACGCACCGTCGACTCAGGTGATTTTGATTGGTCATTTAAATGATTATGATTATCCTCCCAACCCTTACCATGGAGATATACGCAAGGTGGTGGACAAAAAAATCTATCAAAGAAAATTTTCAATTTGAAAATATTAATAATAATAATTAATTACTATTATTAATACTTAAATTATTAATTATTATTAAATAATTATTGTAATAATTCTAATGAAACTAATAGTAAATAAAGAGTTAATAAAAAAATCATTATTATTATTATTAATCGCGATTGATATTTTGATATTGAAACACATGATGATATTCAAAAGACACGAGTTTCTCATTTAAATATAATTCAATTAACGTTTGCCAAAATCTTATAGAACTGTCAAAGATTAATGGAAACAATTCAAGCACTAAATTACTGCCAAACAATAGTTCCATTATATTTATGAATACTCTATAGGAAATTAAAATCTTTAGAAAAAAACTTCAATTATTCTTGCTCAGCGTGCGCGTAAATTTTTAACGTTCTCAGCTAAGAGGGGATGTGCTGATGAGTATAATTAAGATAAAAAAGCGGTTCTATTGTAATCCCCCTATGAAATAGATCCCTATATACAGCAAACAAATATTTCTCAACTTTAGTTTTATGGAATCTTTTATGAAGCTTAAATAATTTGTTAAAATCAAACGAAAAATATTAATATTGTTAATAATATTATTATTATTTTATTATATTTATTATTATTATTTATTTACTTATTAATACTTTAATAAAATTTCAAGAAAATGTGCTATATTGATTAGATAATCATAGTCAAAATTTTTAATAAAACGAAAATATTTATTAATTTTGAATTTATGAATTATCAAATTTTGTTTATATTTAAAGTGTTTATATATATAAATAGATTATTAATGTAAGAAACAGTTAAAGAGGAAAATTTATTGAAAAAACGTTTGAAGTAATATCATTTTTAAATATTTATATGATTATTGAAATTTCAAAAAAAAATCTATATAATTGTTAAATTTAATGATCTTTAACCAACTGAATATTTGTTTGACTGTAGTATTTGTAAAAATAATACTAGCGAAGATTTGTACTTACCGGAAAAATTGTCGGAAATAAGTATACGTATTTCCAAAAAAAATAATTTGAAAATTAAAGTAACTTCAACGGAATTTTGAATAGATAATCCAAATCGTTTACAAAAAGAATGATTCCAATTTTTCCCGACAATCAAATACTCAAAACAAGATTAAGATTTGGATGGATTTTTGATAAAAGATCATAAAAATTTAATGTTTTTTCCACTGAACAATAATCAATGAACCAAAATACAAAATCGATCATAAATATAAATTTCCCTCAAAATATATTTCCAAATAATTTCCAATGGAAAACTGTTGACAAATTTTTTTTAAAAATATCAATGAAAAAATCAATATTTATATCACAAACTCGTGTATCAATCGATCTGATATTGATTTTAAATTTTTGAAAATTTTTCAGTGTCACAGAAGAATTTGGATTCCATCAATTTTATAAATAAATTTAATCAACAATTTAACTTTTGATTTTATCATTCAAACTTGGTAATTATTACAGAAAACAAAACAGACGAAGTCAATGATTTTTTCGTGGCATCTTCGCTTCGTTATAGACTCCCCGTGGATTTATTTTATAGATTATCGAAAATAATTAATTTTTTGAACTGTAATATATACCATTCTGTTCAACTATCTCATTCGTTATGGTTAATTATATATTATTGATTATATTATTGATTGACCAATGAAAATAAAATTCGATTAATTATTTAATTAAACATTAATTTTATTAAAACAAATATAGATTTAGTGATTATCTTTTGACATTTCAACTAAATTTTTCGTAACGCTTTCTTAGTTGCACTTGTGTTATAAATTGTTTTAACAGTAAAATTAAAATAAAACTATATCAAATCGACCTGGAACCTTAAAATGGTAAATTGTCGTTGTGAAACGGAAATTTACTCATTTCACCAATTTGGAATTTTATTACGAAAAATATTTTAGTTGAAATGTCAAAAGATAATCACTAATTGGTTAATCAATAATATTTAAATGTCTTAAATCAATAAATGTTTATATGATCCAGTTTTACAAAAAAACTTAGGAAAATGGGAATCTGCATTATGAAGTGTTCAGACTTTGAGTGTAAATTGTCGAAAAAATAATAAAATATTCTATACATATATATTATTCATTAAAATAGTTTTTTAATTAAATTTGAAGAAGACTAACAGAGAAATTGGTGAAATGAGTAAATTTCCGTTTCACAACGACAATTTACCATTTTAAGGTTCCAGGTCGATTTGATATAGTTTTATTTTAATTTTACTGTTAAAAATTGGAATCATTCTTTTTGTAAACGATTTGGATTATCTATTCAAAATTCCGTTACACTCAAAGTCTGAACACTTCATAATGCAGATTCCCATTTTCCTAAGTTTTTTTGTAAAACTGGATCATATAAACATTTATTGATTTAAGACATTTAAATATTATTGATTAACCAATATTATTTATATCTTCATTTAGAAATATTTATTACTAACCATTACTTGTTAGTATTTATAGATTAATTAATTAACACGATTAACTTTAAGAAATTAAATCAATAATTAAATAAAATACTTATATTAAATCAATATACATATAATTTGTTGATGAAAATGAAAAGATGAGAATTTCGTGATATGGTCATATTTTTGCATATTCCGATTTCCATTGTTAGAATAAAAAAATATGGACGTTAAACATTTTATTGTTAACGATAAAAAAAATTAATAATAAATATTAAAATAATTATAATATTCACTTATTCAACCAAATTGTGATTGTTCGTCCGATGTATTGTTAATCAGTATTTGGAATCAATACTACTTTCAACTAAATCCATATGCACATTTATAATTTATTATAATTAACAATTTATTAATCATTAATTGTCGGTAAGTGTGAAGCAGCACGACAGCTGCTTCAATATTGAGGATCTCTTCAATAACATTAATAATTAATTAATGTTTTCAATATTTTTTTTCAATTCATTAATTTGACAAACAAATTACCAACTTAATCAATAAGCACAGTTGCAAAAACTGAGAAAATTCAATAGATCGGTTCAATGTAAAGGTTTAAATAAAACCACTTTTTTATTTCTCAGAACATTTCTATGGAATATGTCAACTGAGTGATGTAAATGATTATCTGCACGTTGATTGGATGATTATAAACGCAAAAGTATTGATTAAAATTATTTAACTAATTTTAATTTTATCGATAAATCTATATTTTTTATTAAAATTGATTTTACGAACTAATAAAAAGATTTAATTTTGTTAATTAATAATAATAATAATAATAATACTATTAAAACTAAAAATAACAATAAAGATAAATAAATAATAATAATAATTATTATTATTATTAAAAATAAAAATAACAATAAAGATAAATAATAATAATAATAATAATAATAATAATAATAATAAAATAATAATAATAAAATAATAATAATAACAATAATAATAATAATAATAAAAAAATAATAATAAAATAATAATAATAATAATAATAATAATAAGATAACGAATAATAAACAAATTATTTGTCAAAACTTACCGTTTTTCATTACCGTAAGACTTTTGAGCAACTTTAGCATGCAAAATAATGAGAATGTGATCTCTGGGATCTTGTAAATATTTGCGCATCAAATCCTTGGTCAATCTCAAATGATTGTTTTCCGGACTACAAAATACAATTTTCATCCTCATTCTTTCAATAATTTTCCATCGAATTTTACTTGCTCGATTTCCGGGAACCGTAAGTCACTTGGACAGAACTGTTGGTGTTGATGTTATTTAAATGTGACAAAGTCATAGAAGAAGAATAGTTGGAAAGAATTCCATTTTGATTTGAATTTTGTTCTGAAAACAAAGATAAATGTCACACTCAATCACTCATTATAACGAACATTTTGATTGACATTAAATTTACATGACAGGCGGAAACAGGTTACAACTTTATCTTTTCTTGGATATGGTCATGATTAATTGGATAAGGATATGAAATGAAGTAAAACTAAAGTTATTAGCCACAATAAGTCAGTGACGACTCACTGGAAACCATTAGCGAATTGGGACAATGATAATTAGCGACAGCTCTCTAAAGTAATCGCTTAAAAACCAACACAAACAGGGAGAGGAAAAAAGATAAAGAGCATAAGTGACAACGCTTTGTTAAGAAAATTAAAATCGTAAAAATAACAGTACATAAATATTGGTTTAATAAGTATATATTAGTTATAATATGATTAGCCATTATATATTCCTAAATATGCATAACGTAATTCTATTAGAACTTTCTCACGACCTCGACTTGCAATTAGGAAAGAAATGCTCTTCCCTATGCGATGCCCTAACCAATTCAATTTTTGGACAGCAGAAAACGGAGATGAAGCCCTAGAAACAGAACGAGATAACAATGACGAGTATCACCTGGATTTATAATAAATTTTCCCATAATTTTTATAACATAATTAATAAAATTAATCGCATTTCTCAAACTTATCGATTTAAAATTTTTAAAAGAGCAAACAAAATTCGTTAAAAATCGGTTGACAAGTCGGTAATGGAAGAGAAATAAACATATATTACCACCAAATAAAATATTTACAACCTTGTGATATGTTATTAGATTTATATGAGTTTAATTGACTCTCGTGATTATCGTTCAATAAATCGTTAATTTTCAGATCCGAACCGATTGGACTTCTCAAATCAAGCGGTTCAAAAGCATTGTCTTTTGAATTTGTTAAGATTCCATTGCAGACGGGAAAAGATCGTTCGACATGATCGGGATATTTGTAAATTGATATGTTTTGAAATTCGTTATGATTCGTCACATTGGTCTTTGAAGAAAATGGTTCAATGTTCAGCTTGTATGATGATTCTATATCAAGATCGGAATGGTGAGAGGAAATGTTTATTTTCGTTCGGGGCTCATACATGTAGTCATCATCTATAAGACGTTTTCGTTCACTAAATAAGCCGTTTGAATTGCTGTAAGACCAATTAGAAACGAGACCTTTGTTAACAGTATTTGAGTATTGAAAATGAGGTTGTTCAGAACAAGAGGTAAAACCCGGATAGTTGGATAGAATTAATTCATTTGATATATTTCCCAAATATGTCATTGAATTATAACTGTTTAAATTGTTATTCATGTTAAATATCTGTTCAATATAATTTATTTACTTTAAAAATAAAATTATCTATCTAAAATAAATTATCAAGATAAATAAATTTGGATGGCAACAAAAATGAAATTGATAACAGATTTTTACAGGTCAAATTTTTTTATTCAGAAAATTAATGAATTAAGTTATTTAAACAAGTCTTTACGAAATAGTAAAATTTTTCGTACATATACATACAAATAATAAGGTCAATATAATTAATTTTATTGTTATTGCTGTTAACCACAGAAAAATAGGCTTTTTATTTAATGTATTTTATATGTAATTATTTCATTTTATTTATTTTAATTATGCTATTCTATAAATTTGTAACTTACGAAGTAAAACATCAACCTGATTATTATATTAATTCTCTTATTTCCAATTTTTCTGATGAAAATTAAGTTTTGGTAAGCAAAAATCTTTATTTTAAAAATAATAATTGTATAGATTGAACCTCAATAGATGAGGTTAATGTTGATAAGCATTAAGCTGTTCAAAAAGTGTTTACGTTTTTTGTACATACATTTTAAAACAGCTTAAGTCAGCCAAAATCAAAGATGTATTGTTTGAAATAAAAACCATTAGTGTTTATACACTTTTCCCAATGAATTAGTATGAATGCGGTAAGCCTGAACTGTGGTAGAATTTTGTAATTACGGCTTTTCAGTTTATCAATGATTTGTTTTGCTATGTGGAACTAGTATTGTCATGTAATAGAATTCATCCTTTTCTATTGATGCTGGGTACATTCTTTTCAACTTTTCTTGTATAACATCAATTTTTAAGTAATATTTCTCTGCTGTTATTGTTAAGTTCCTAATTTATGAAAAGATGGAACTAAAACAATGATTATTAGGACTTAACGGCAAAGATTGCTTTTATTATTAAGGTTTACAAATTTATTATTAATGTTTAAATAAAATCTAACGCAAATGATAAAATCGAATTCAAGTTTTTAAAATTATATTTTTATTAAAAAGAGGGATTTTAACAAAAGTTTGAGATGATCGTCCTAGATGGATATTTAAACTAAGACTTTTGATTTTGGGTTAGACTTTTTATTTTGAGATTTAAAAAATCCTCTCGATCTTAGGCTCAGAGGTCCTCGAGTAAGAAAAACAATTTAACTCACCGCCCTGCTTAGGGTGTGAGTTAAAAACAAAAAACAAAAAGGAGCGGAAATCAAAAAATTATATGATCCTCAGGTCCTGGCCTAAGTATTTATTTAATGGATTTTAAAATTAAACTTTGTTTTGACTACAAAACAAGTTTAGTGAAGATATTATAATAATAAATGGACTATGTTTCAATTATGGAACAAGTCTTAAAATATATGATACAATCGATAATATTTTAATATGTGAAGGAAATAATATATGTACTTTATTCTTTAAATAAGCGATTTTATTTTAATATGGGAATATGATAGATAGATAAAGGTTAAATTAGTTATTGAAAATATTAATACGTTAATCGAAAATCAGGAGGAACTTTGCTTTAATTTTTTAAAACAAGTTCCCTGAAATTATATGAATAGGTTTTCAAATTAAAAGTAAATAATTACTTAAGCGCATAAAATAAATTGTAATCGGATAGGCTACTATGGTTGATGAATTCGTTTGTGAAAGTCTTCCTGATTGAAGCGAATGGTAAGTCAATATGTCTGCGTTCAAGCTTTGATTGTTTTAGTTGATTCTGGATTAGTCGTCGAAAGTGCGAATTTTTCGAATATATTTAAAAAAAGCTCATTTTAGTTTAATTTATCTATATATATTTTTCTAATTTTTAATTATAAAATATTAATTGATAATAACGTAATAATATAAATGTTTTGCGCAACTTGAAAGCTGAAAGTTGATTTTAAAATAAAATATATTATCCCTTTAAAAATTACTGTAAAAAAAAGAATATCGTGCTAAAAAAGATTTTCTTTATGTATCAAAATAGTCTTCAAATGTTTAAAGGTTACTTAGAAACATCCAAACTCAAACTGCGAAACTTATTTCCACATTATATTTTCCATAGTATTAAAATTTTCCATTTAATATTAAATAAATGGTCTAATAATGATAAATTGTTATTTTAGAATGCACAAGAAACAGAACACGAAATTAGTAACAGAAATATGAATTAAATAAAAAATATTTTTTTATAAAATTTTGCCATCATAGCATTTGCACCATTGTTTATTACTGGTAGAGGTATTGAGGATTGCTATTGATAAAAGCAGTGGCTTTACAAACCTGTAGAGAAATCTTCACAAAGCGATATTGGCTTGGAAGCTATTTTTATATGTAATATGATATTAAGTTTAGGAAATGGGGGTTTCACAATATTATTTAAATATTATTTTTACAGAAAATAATTTGAGATAGATTATATACGTAAACAATTCGGACCTTTTAAAAAGAATAAAATGGTTTTTATATAGTGTTTTACAACTATGGACGGGAGTTGGATTTACTCCATGATCCTAAATTGAAAAGAGAACGTCTACACAGGATTAAATGTTCATTTTCAATACATCTGAAGAGATAACAAACGGTTTAAAGGTGATGACAACCATTTTTGGGATGCCATAGGTGTTCTGATAATGTATTACTTTAAAAAGGGCACTACTAATAGAAGGAGTGGTTCGAACAATTAGTTTAGATGAATTTTTTAAAATAAGGATCTTACACCTAAATTAACGATTATTACATTTTTATAATTTAAAGTTTTTATTGGTCATTAAATAATTTTAGTTAAAATTTTGATAAACGTTGATAAATTTTTGAAAATTAAATTATTTAATTAATAAAAAAGTAATTGGCGAGTTCCTTTTTTAGGGAAGTTTGTTTAAATAATGTAATTACTAAAATATTTTATTTTTCTTTGGTCTTACTTTATTATTAATACAAATGACAACACAGGGATGTAACTAATAATTACTCCGAATACTATGCAAGACCAGTTGAATGCAACAATCTGCAAAAAAAGCCTGGTTTACAGAAGAAATTATTTTTAATCAAGATAATGTACGTGTGTTGTCAAATGCTGAATTCAAATAATTAAATTTTATTTTCTTGCAAAATAAAGTTAATTGCCAGATTAGGCTCTACCATTTTGGAAACCTAAAACAATTTCTCGGAAGAAAGTATTTTTCATCAAATGAACTAGCTGTGGTATGCTTAGAGAAGTATTTTGTGACCTTACTGAGTCGCACTTTAAACATGAAATATAATTATTGGAGAAAAACTGGACTAAGTATATTGAATTTTTAAAAGACTGTTCCATAGTAAAAATGATTTCAATACAAAATTCATTTTCGCTACCATTACTTTCACGCAACCTATGGTAAAGAAACTAAGGAAAGGTGACTAAAGGAAAAGATGACCTCTTTCTTAATAAAATCGTTGATTGTTTCTTTAATTTGTCTGCTAGATTTAGATTTATCTGCCTTTTTACTGTTTATAAAAATTATTTATAAATATAAATTCATTGTTCTTTTTAAAATAATTTATATTTCTT
>JBBMKC010227641.1:0-11754 GCA_037834085.1 Bipalium vagum | reverse complement strand
ATATAATGCAGCAGATGTGGCCTTTATATAACCAGGGATCTTATTCAAAGCTTGCAACAATAATTTATTTAACAAGTTTTTTTGATTTATATTTTTTATTTAATAAAATCTTAAAATTATTTTTATAACATTTACATAAACGAGGCATATCTTAAATTCTAATTAAACGGAAAATTGCAGAATCCGTATAAAAATAACCTCGGTTTGATAAAATTTATATGATAATGAAAGGGAGAAACATTATACATGATTAACAAATTCGTAATAATAATGTTCTACAACAAAAATGTATCCACTCTTCAGTAATTAAAATTTTTCCAGGAAATGGATTAAGGTAATTCTGCAATTCGATATATTTAAGAGCTACAGCAAGAATTGCTCGGTTTCATAATTAATAAAGAGATTGATTTAAATTAATCCCACAATATTGATGGGGGAAAATGTTTTATTTTGAACATTTTTCAGTAAATTTTTTCGGCATTTATTTCCAGGATTCACGGAAACCTTTTGTTTAGGTATTTTGTTTTGTATGAAAACCTTCTGTTTTACTACGATGGAGAAAAGTCTGACAGACCCTCTGGTGTTGCACTGTTAGAAGGTTGCTATTGTGAAAAAATGGTCACTGTCAAAGGCAATGACAAAAATAACCAAAGTCAAGGGGTGAGTATCAAAATTTATTTATTTTTACATTTAATTTTCTTTTTTACCTAAAGGGTGTACGGAGATTAATGTCCAATTTTTTAAGTAGGTCTTCTGAAAAAAATATAGATTATTAACGAAACATAGCTACATTTACAAGAACAAAAAGAAGTGTATTAAATCAACAAAAATCTGCACCGTTTAAATTACCTTTAATAATATATCCCCTCTTTTCTGATCTTTCTCTAATTTAGGACCACAGGTCTTCTTCCTAATTATAATTTTCAGCATTTTCTGTACACCGGATACTGTGGAATTTTGAATTTACACGATTGTAGACGTACACTTGTGTTAGGATAGCGCCTCTAATTGATCTTAATCTTATTTAATTGAGTCTATATCAACACAGATAACTTTTTGAGTCATTGACTTCCGATCTTCATTTTTAATAGAAAAATTCAAAAATTCTAATTGAGTCTTCTTCAGACGTTTTCGATGACATATTGACAGAATTTTTAAAAATTACAACAAATAAACTAAGTGCAGATATTTAAAATGATAAAGTAATCAAAGTGAATAAAATAAACTCGTCGGTTTTCCACGAGAGTTAATTAGAAAAGATAATTAGATATTGAACCCCGTACACCCTTTATTTTGTTTCATAAGCATTGTGGAGAAAGTGTGTTGGCGCTTTTTATATCACAAATCAAAAGTCAGTGAGTCATCGTCAAAATTTTTATTTAATTAAAAAATCACCCTTCGTGTCTATTTCACTTTCCCAACGTTCTATGAGTTTATTTATATGGTTTTTAAGAAATAGAATCACGGAAGACGAGGAATAAGAAAATTTGTCAATTATTATAAGTCTATCTCGTGAAAAAGTTATAAAAAATATTGATCTTTAGGACATATATTTGGGGTTTTCAATTTGAGCACATGTGCTAACAGGTTATTGTACATTGATGTTAAAGACTGTATGTGTTATAGTTTATTAAAATTACAAATTAAATCATTATATTGACTAAAAATGTGAGTTATTTGTTTTAAAAAAGTAGTAACATTTTTTTGAGACAGCATGATATATTTTGTTCTTTTAATTAAGAATTTTCATGCCAATTTTGATAAATTTTTATACGTTTTATAAATGTACCGGGTGTTCAAGTTCAAAGTTAATAAGTAAATTTATTTTTTTATCTTATAAAGTATTATTCAAAAGCATTCTATTTAATTGAATCACCTGATTTGCCTAATTTTATTACTCTTTGTTTATAAATTTCTTTGTTTAAATGAATAAATAATGACAATAATAAGTGTACTTATTTTAAATTACTTTTATTTTTAGCAATGTCTTATATATTATCAAAATCCGACAGAATTCGATTTATCGAGTTCTTTTCAAAACTGAAAATTTCATTGAAACTCAGAGAAAATTTTCTACGGAAAAAAAGATAAAACAAAAGAGTAACACACCATCAGTACAGCAAATCAGAAAAATTATTCTAAAATTCCAGCAAGAAATGGTTAAATTAATAAAGATCACAGTGTGCGATCTTCTAGACTTTCAAAAGAGAAGAGGAAGGACATTGAAACTGTTTTATGCCAGATGAAAGAGGAGAGAACTTCTCCGAGTGTAAGGAAACTACGGTCTGATTCAGGTTCATGAATTGGACCTATTCACTCGCATTTCAGACATGAACTGTAAAAAAGCTTCAAGAAGCTGTAGAAAATATCACTGGTAGGTTGGAAAATGTTTGGATTATGAGGCTGGACACGTCGAATCAAAATTTGATTGATGTACACATTAATTTTGTGTAAATTTTTTGATAAAATAAAAAAGGTTTTAACTCAATTTTGTCAAAAAATAAATCCGCATTTTCGATCTATATAAAAATGTAGTATTGTGAGGAACTCACATTGTCTATAGGAAGAATGAACAATCATTGGTTTTTAGACTAACAACTTGAACACCCGATAAAATAACATTTGTGACACTGAAAATATTGTCTCAGTGCTCAGATTTGTATTCACATAATTTTGGATAAAATTAACTTGTTGCTGGCCTAATCGGTTTATTACTTCCTATTTCATAATTCAAGTTTAATTTGAGAAAAACCAATAATTAAAAACCCAGTTAAAATCAATAATTGTGTGAGAAAATCTTAGTTAATTGCGATGAAATTTAAAATTATCATCGTTTTTGTTTAAATTATTGAATTAAATGATTTATTATGGTGTAACATAATTTTTCGTGATTGTTTTATTTTATTTTATTACATTTATTTGAAAGATCTTTTCCTGATCTACAAAAATACAGTAAAGTTTTATTTGTCATTTCATTTTTAAATTTGACGGCTTTCAGATTCCGTTACCAAGTTGATCAAAACAATATTTCTCACTACCTATTGCTATTTTATTTTAATCAGAGTCTAAAAGTTGAAGTGGTCTAGGAAATTAGAAATAGTTTTAGCCCGGACTATTCGACAAAAAATTCGAAATGTCACATTCAATTTTCAACACACTCCACATATCGGTCGGCCATCCAATATCGATGATGGCTAGTTGATGGCACTCATGAAAGAGGACTCCGTTAAATATGCAGAGATTTGTCTCAGAAGATGTATAGTAGTTCAATGAGAGCCAACTATAGTCAAATGGGTATAGTCAAAAATTGAGTGCTTGTCTACCATATCGACTGAACGAAAAAATCAATGAAAGCCGTTCAAAAATTGCAACTCAAAATTTTGCCAGACACTAATCATAATAAACGGTTTCTTCATCGAATCATCAAGCGAGGTGAGAAATGGTGCCTGTATACAAACGTAAAGCACAGGAAGCAATGATTGGCTTCTAATTTTATTTTTTCAAAATTTGCAACAATTTATCAACGTGGCACAATATAATGAATTTCATCTTCATTTTGATTAATTTATGAAATTTTATCATCTTTAAGTCTGAAATATTTCGTTTTTGATTTTTGATTTTCTGTTCATTCTTCCATTATCGGATCCAAGCAAAGATGGTGATATCATTGATATCAACTGATCATACAGTTTATTTATTTTGATTATGAGGATCAACCCTAGGGGATCGTCAACGATAGTATTAGATCTGCATCTGGCTAGGGAGATAATCCTGAAAAGCCAGTCGAAAAGCTTCAATACATACATAAATGACATTGAGGAAGTGGCCTTGTGTAAGGAAAAAGGATTAACAAGCCAAAACTATTATTCATCAACGCAACACGAAATCGCACACAGCAAATATCATCAAAACCATCTCAAAAAAGCTCGATTGAATTCTTCAAAACCCTCCTTACTCGCCTCCGTATTGCTCCAAAATATTCCTGTCTTTTCCCTTGTTGTCTAACCAAATGAAATTCATTAATTTTGAGGAGGACCATCAAAAGTGGTTGACCAATTTCTTTCCAGAGGTTTCGATAAACTTATTTTCCTTTATAATAATGAAAATTATATTATCGATTGATTTTTCATTATGATTTGTAAATAAAATATGTCTCTAGTTTATACAGTCATTGGTCATTGAAATAGATTAAAGAAATAATAACTGTTTTATATCATAAACCAAAATTAAAATATTTTTCATCTGAAAAAAATGTTTTTTCATTTTCCATGTATTTTAAGATTACCTTCGCTCTTTAGACTTCATTAATTGGCTTCAAATAGTGCTACTGCCCATTTTCTCCTCATACTACCTAATTTTGCATATAAATTGATTAATTGTGCATAACGTATTGAACAATGCATAAAAATGGTGCAAAGTCGATTAAACATATCTTCGCGTCTTTCAAAATAAATTAACTTGTTTAAACAAAGTTTAATAATTACCAAAAATACTGCTGTTGTTAAAAATTAAAAAAGAAAAAACATTATCAAGTAATTCAAAAGTTAGTTTAGAGCAACACTAGAAGTATTATTCTTGCTGATGAAGCACATGTTTATAAATGCCTTATTAACGAAAAAATCTATGAACATAAATCGGTCTGCCACAAGTATGAGTTTGTGGATTATAATGAAAACGTAGATATTCAAAACGTGGAAAGGTACAACAATGTTAAAGAACGCCTAAGAAATATGTATGGCTGCAAGGATAAAGATCGTGAAAATTTTATGCTAGAATTTGTGGCCCCACAAGGAGCGCGAAAATGTTTTGGAAAAAAACGTTAAATTTACTAAAAATTAAATAATTTTTTGTATTATCGAATTATTTTCTGTTCAAACATCATTTTCACAGTCATGATGAATCAATGTTAACTCTTATATAACCAATAAAATCGTTTTCAAAATCAAGTAATAAATTGAAATTGATTTTAATTGATTTCTTCTTCGTAATTTATCATTAATCTTTATATTGTGAGTATGCTTAAAAAGGAAATCTCGGTTTTTTTTGCAGAAATTGATTATGGATTATTTATTAAGTTTTGTGTTATTATTTTCCAATTAATTTTAGCCAATTACCTTTTAGTATTGTTAACATTTTTTAATTTATTTATTTTAGTCGTTTAAATGAACAAATGATTTGATTTTTTAATAAGAAAAATGTAGGGGACGAATTAACAAATAAAATTAACAGAAATGAGTCATTAAATAAAACAAGGTAATGTAGACTAACTGGAAATGCTGCTATATTGGACTAAAGGGTATATAACTGGTTTTCAGCAGCCAGGTTTCACAATATTCCGATATCTGGTCCTATCATTCAAGAAAAAGCATTAAAAGTGGCTAAAAATTTATCACTCCATAATTTTAAAGCTTCAAATGGATAGCTTGAAGCTTTTCGAAATAGGCATAATACATGTTTTCGAGCACTCTGTAGTGAAAGTGCAAATCTAGACCCAAAAATTGTCCAAAACTGGAAACACTGTTTGACAAATATTACACATGAGTATGGATCATGCAACATTTGAAATTTAGACGAAACTGGATTGTTTTGGCGAGGATTACCCCAGAAAAGCCTTATCTTAAAAGGAGAAAAAGCAAAAGGAGGTAAATTAGCAAAAGAGCGGATTACTTACTTTGTTCTTCCACCGGGGAAAAATTTAAGCCTTTAATAAGTGGGAAATCTGCAATGCCTCGAGCTTTTAAAAAGGCTATTCCAAGTAATATATTTTGGAGATCAATTGTTTAATATTTTAATAACGAATAAATGTTTACATATTCGTTATTTAGTTTTGTAGTACTTTAAGTTGTTAAATTTAATTACCTTATTTTTATTTTTCAAAAACCTTGTAAAATTGAACAAGTGTAAACAGATGTGTAATGTAACCTGTTAAATTTGAACACCTTGATTATCTGAACACCCCTTTAATTTGAACTTTTCAGCAAGGACACTATGGTGTTCAATTTAAGCAGGTTTCACTGTTTTGAAGTGATATTAATTAATACAAACTACCATTAATGTACTAAACCGAAATCTGTCAATTTTAACATAATTGTGATTTGGGCAATTTTTAGCTTAATCAGATTTTTGAAAAAATAATATTTTTTATATAAAATAATAATCTTAAGTATTTTTATTTCTATAAAAATTCCGTATATAAATATATTTAATATTATTATAAAGAAGCGAAGGAAAAAATTCAAAATAGAATAATAATTTTTTAATATTAAATAAATTTAATTGAAAAATATAAAATAATTATTGTGAAACTGTCACACAGACAGAAATAGGAAAATGCGATTTCGTCTTTTTGATTCAATATTTTCTACTTTTATTTTAGTTCTATTTCCTACACGTATTAAATTTTGATCAAGTCAGCAAAAATCAAAATCTTTTCCCTAACTCTTAACATTTGAGATTCACAGTACCCTTTGCGTTCCAGCCAACTTCCGCTACATCTCAAGATGGGATTGCAGCAATGATAGCGAAGTAATATATAAGTGTTACTCTCTGTAGTTCGGATGCTATGTTCAGACACTTATTAGACCCGGCTTAGTTAATATAAATACTATTTGTAGAGTACAAAATTAACTCATTAATCGTTATAAATCAATTTATCTCTTCAGTATATACAATTAATTTAATAATGATAATGATAATAATAATTATTATTATAATAATCAAAAATAAGTGTTTAAATATAGTGAAGAAAGAATCATAGACCACAAATCAATTTCATTGTATGAGGACCGTCAACAAGTAATCTTGTTTTCCATTAAAAATTTTTTTAAAAATGTTACATTAAAATATCTAAGTCAATCATATGACGTCATTATTATTAGCTATAGTGTGTCATCCCTCATTCAAAGAACGAGATAAATTTAGAGGTAATGAGTAATTCGATGTCTCCTTTGATCTAGGTTTTGTTCTTAAATCTTTTTCTCTACAATAAGTTATTGGTCGGTAGAAATTCGTAATCCTACCACATAAACAACAATACTTTTCGCAGATGAGTTCCGATCTTGAGTTTCCGTAAAAGAGTTTAAGCTTTCAAACCTCAGTACCTTTTCCTGGTTACATTGTCATACTGGATCTACTTTTCATATTCTGTTATAATCTACTTTAAAAGGAAGATACTTATATATTTTCAGCAGAAAATTACATGTTGATGCTACAGCAATTCGACTCTTTTCTATAAATCTATGGGAGTCCAAATATTGAAGTGGCGACGAATTCCAGTTTTTGTATACGATCGTGAATGGTACTGAGGATATTTGAAGTTCTTTCTGAAATATTCAATGGAAGATTCTAGATTATGGTTTTCCTCAAAATATCATTATAACAATGTGGTGTTCTGGATGAGCATTATCTTAAAGATTGAAATTTTTTCCTTTGAATTTGAGAAACCAACTTCAAACCCCTCTCTGTTGATACAACACCTTATCAGTATACTTCACGAATGTTATTGGTGGTAATTTTTAACACTTTTACCCTTTTTTAAGTAAAGAAGAAGTGTCGAAAATTTATATTTCTTTTTCTAAATCTGAAAATAATCATTAAATAATAACATTTTTCTACTTAAAGTATTTTATCGTTTATTTCAATCGCCATAATTTATATTTATTAATTTATTTAAACAAATATAAATTATATATTGCATAGTATCAACTTAAAAATTATTCATTAAAATTCCACAGGACTTTCCGGATGACCTGATATCCTCAGTTTCTTCAACATTTTAATGAAATTCAAAATAAATGTAGAATATTTGTTTAACGATATTATAGAATTATTTCAGTGATCCTAAGTATGGAGAGTAAACTCCATACAAGGAAAATTCATAGATTTATTAGTAAGGGTTGGTAACTTTCAATGACACTGATAGATCCGGGATGTGATCCTTGTCAGTCTAATTTAGCAACATTTTCACTAATCGTTTAAAAAAAAATCCTGCAAAACAAAAAATATCAGCTCTCAATCTATTATAGTGGAGTTATATTAGGCTGTCAAGTCCTATTAAAGTGAAACAGTTTTGAAATTAAATGTCAGATAAAGAGCGATTTCCTTATCAAGTGTCAAGAACCACTAAAGTGTCTTTAATGATGCCTGTCGAGGAAAATAAATTAATTTTCTTTTTGTCAACTAACAATTATCAGAGATAATATCGTTCTACGTAGTTAGACCAAAAACATGTAAAAATCTGAAGACTCCGAACACCAAGACCGATTGCAACAGTCACTTTTCTATAGCCTTCGATATCACTAAAAATAAGCTCTGAAGAGACAGTAGGGTTTTTTTAATTGGAGGGAATACATATACCGCCATATAGGAACCGAGAAGATGATGCAGGACGAAGTTTTGGAATACGTTTCTATACCGTCATCGTGATTTCAAGAAAATATCTGGTATGTACTTCGTTTCAACTGCACTCTTAAGTAAAGAGTTAAGGGTTTTAGAGGCGAATGTTGTCGAATAAGGTTATTATGTTCCTTGGGTCATTCTTTTATGTGGAGAGTTGTTTACTTTTAGTTCAAATGTTGATTATTGATGCACGACCAAAATTTATAAACACATTTTATAAAAATATATTATATTTATAATTAATAATAATACGTGTCAATTTTTAGTACTGCTTTGCAATATATTACAAAAAGGAAGGTCAGCGACAATATGATCTGAGGACTGACACAGAGGTCGAATGTAACAATTGGGTAGAAACCATTCGACAAGCCAGGTTAAATCTCATTGATATTTTATATAAAAATATTATTTTAATAATAGCACCTGTGTTCCGCTTTGTTGAAAATTTTGATTGCCTGATCTATAAAAATAAACTCTATTTAAAGTGACGAAACATTTATTTTAAGATTTGATAGTAGCAAATAAAATCTTGCACTATTGTTTGGGTAATGAAACCATTGACAGAACAAGGCTGGATCCCTTGTGATAACTAATAAAGACTGTCCATGATGAAAAGATGTCGATTACAAACTGTGATAACTTTTGAATACGTTGCTCTATTGCCATTATTTTTATAAATTAAACTCTTTATACGTCATATTACCTAAATTATTTATTGATTTTGTAAATCAATAAATCTTAACAACGAAAATGGATAAACAATTTGAAATGAGAAAACAATTTTGTCCAAATACAATCAAAATATATTAGCATTACTGAAGTCCTGGTATGAAGATAAGCACTGCTCCCCGTGAGAAAAAGTTATCTTTGCAGTTATGGAGATAATCTTTAAGCACTCTTTGTTTATGGTCCGCAATACTTTGCTTTTAATAATTTTCAATCCATCTCAATATGAAATTTTAATAATGTTTTATAATCACTTTTTTCTCTTTTTATGCTGGATTCTCTGTTATTCTTAAATTTATCCACAGTTATTTCTATCATCTTGTCGATTTTCCAAATTGGATAAGCATTTTTTATATCATTCTTTTAATTTATATATAATTTATATATCCTGTTGTGTAACAAATGAATTCCGATCTTATTCTATATTTTTTTGGAATATTTGGTACACAGAGAATAGAACACAGTTGAATTGCATCACTGACTCTAACAGAAGAAGAAGAAGAAGAAGAAGAAGAAGAAAAAGAAAAAGAAAAAGAAAAAGAAGAAGAAGAAGAAGAAGAAGAAGAAGAAGAAGAAGAAGAAGAAGAAGAAGAAGAAGAAGGTAAGTATGATGATTGTATAACGAATATAAATGAATACATCACCTAACTAAAGAATTTAAGCATGGCAATCTTAATGAGAAAGGATCAAAGAAAACATGGTGGTGAGTTATCATGTCAGCACTTTAAAAACAAAATAACAATGATAATTATCTGTGACAATTTTACGATTCAGTTTTACAAGTTTATTTTATTGATTTGATAAATTGTCCTTAAAATAACTTAGTCTTTTCTTTAATTGAAAAGGTTAAATTTTTTATCCTTTGCCGACCTAGACTTTTCATTTCTCTTTTTATTCGATAAAATTAAAAATCAATCAAAGAAGAAATGGCTGTTACAGGCGAGACCCTTTTTGAAAAGAAGATTCAAATGCAAGTTTTGGTATTACTTCCATCAGAGAAGGAAACAATCCTGGAAAATAATTGTCTTTTTCGGAATGACTATGTTAACAGGCCTAAAAGATTACTTTTTCTTATTTTCTAATCTTCACAAAATTTTCAATTTCTTGTTTGATTTTAATCCAACTTTTATTTCAAGTTTCAGCAAGACTCAAGAGCTGAAGGAGGAGTTAGAACAGAAGCACTTGCACCTACTTCAAATTTTAGAGAGCGAAAGACAAGCCAAATGGCACTATGTCCAACAAACCGAGGAATTGGCCGCGGAAGTCAAAAAGCTGAAATCAGAATTAAGAGAGGTTTCATTTTCACTCTAAATATTTTTAAAGGTTTTTTCATTTGAAAACATCCGATTAAATAAAAAATGATTTATATTAAAAATTTAAAATATTTTCATTGGATAAATTAAATAAAATTATTTCATTTCAACATTTTATAAAGATGGGTACAATGGTGGGCAAAAGTTTAATGCCTCTTAAAATTATCATCATAAATTAATAATCATTTTGTATCAGTTACAAAATTTTACGATTTGTTTAAGTGAATTAATTGATTTATTTATTGATCAAACATAGCTTAACATATCTGATATTTCATTTTGTCATTTTTGACACTAAACTTACGGGGAAAATTCCTTGTTGACTCGTACAATCAGATCACAAGTTTTATGTTTAGTCCGAAAAGGGTATGGTCAGATGGACATTTCAAGAAGATTACATGTCGCAAGATGTGCAGTGCAGAATTTTGTGGGAAATTTTGTTTACGTTTTATACACGACTTAATGGAATAATTAAAACGAAAAAATAATATCGTCGAAATAAATTTCCGGAAATTATTAAATTGATTAACTTTCACAGTGCAATAAAAAAAATCTTTAAACATCCTTTATATCTCAAAAAATAGATTTTTATTATAATACTGTATAATATTATGTCCCATAAAAAGTGAGACTTTGTTAAAAAGTTTCATAATATAGGTTATATTTTGCAAGACCAAATTTACGAACAAAAATAAAAATCGCTGTTTGGACAGACAAGACTCTAACACTGGGATTAATTTTCGATTCCGTCATTCTACATGTCTGGAATTAAAATACTTTATCAATTCCTCCAGGAAAGCTTCTTTATTAAGTAATATCTCAAAATTTAATCCTTAATGTAAATTAAGTTTTTAAATAATTAATAAAAGTTTCTTTTAAAAATTAAATAATTTAATTAATATTAATAAAAGTTTTAAATAATTAATTTGTTTAAGTAAATAATAAAAAGAGGACACTTATTCAACCTATACAATTATTTTCATCGAAAAAAAATGTTACCAAATCTTGACTTTATGAATTCAAAAATTGTTGATAACATTGCAGTAACTAACAATTCTTATTATCATTATTTCTTTTATTTCTTTTTTATTCTGTTATATTTATTTTATTATTTTTATTTATTTTATTATTTATTTTTTATCATTATTATTCTATAATAATGGTACATTAATAATTAAACCTTAATATTTATTTTATTATTTATTTATTTTATTATTTATTTATTTTATTATTTATTTATTTTATTATTTATTTATTTTATCATTTATTTATTTTATTATTTATTTATTTTATTATTTATTTATTTTATTATTTATTT
>JBBMKC010227630.1:0-11756 GCA_037834085.1 Bipalium vagum | reverse complement strand
ATCTTATTCATAATATCTTCTCCTTGAGCAGTAGATTCTAGTTGGCTACAAAATAGCAACTCTTCTTTCATTTCTTTAAAATGAATATACCTTACGAAGACAAGCAATTGAGCACATGAAGTTATACCCGTTGATTCGTCTACCTGCAATGCAAATAAATGTGAATTTTTAATTTCCATCGAAATCGACATCCTTTTTAGAGTGCTCTAGATGTTTCGCTTGTAAATGTCTTAAAAGTTTTGATGGCTTCATAGATTTTGAACTTGGAACACACTGAGGTTTTATTATTCCACTATTAGTTATGGAAGTTTTCTAGTCATAGTTTGTGTTTTCTAAATAGATAAGTGATTTATTATAAAATTTTTAAAATTACAAATTAATTTTTGGCAACCCCCAAAAAATTGCTTATTGACCGCATTTGTGGTCGCGACCAACAGGTTGGGAAACACTCCCTTAGATAATAATGAATCAATATTGTTAATATTTTAATTAGTTTTAAAAATCTTAAATTTTTATTAATAATTTTAATATATATATAATAATATAATATATATATAATATATATAATAATATATATATATGAAAAATTCCAATTAAATATTTGGAAGAAGTTTATACATAATAAGAAAAGTTAAATGAGAAAATTAATTAATTAATTATTTAATGTAATTTTTTTATTGGTTTTCTTTTTTGACAATTCTGTTAATATAGATTATTTTAAATGAATTGATTTTTAATGGATTTAAAACAGGGATATTTTAAAGAAAAGATTTCCTGAGGTCTATTAAAAATCCTACTTGACGAACGTTCTGGCAAGCTTTTTTCTAGTTAGTGTGATCATATCAATTTTTAGTCATTTCATTTCTACATATTTTCTTTTCCAGTTATGTCAATTTTCAAATATTGAAATTTGTACGACTGATCTTTTACAATTTTTTTCGTTATTTTACAATTTCCGAAATAAGTCGAAAGTCACACCATTCTCACTATAAAATGATTTTCGTTGGGGTTTCTTGCCATCTTAAGTTTTGTAATTTGATAATTATCCTATTTATTTTCAAGAAAACTGATTCCCACCACTTTGATCAGAACTTGATTCGTAATATCAACGTCATTGTCTCTAAGTAGATTTATTTATCAATTCCAAGTTTTATACAATTTTTAAAGAAAATCTTTCCCAAAAGACTCATAACATATTTTTGGCGATCCATTTTTGTTTAGAAATTTATTAAATTTCTCAATCTTTATCATGTGCGAAGTGTTATTGAAAACAAACCCTCAATTTGTTTTTCACACTATTTACATCCCCACTTAGTTATTTTAAATCGATTTTTATTTGGCATGATCGAAAATGTCATAGGAAGTGAATAACCATATTCGACCAATGATTTGTATATATGAAAACCGTCAAAAATTCTGCTTTTACTTACCATTTTCCTAGAGGTGATTAATGAAATTCAATTTGAGAATCTTCCACATACACAATATCACATCAATATAATTTTTTAATCCAATTGATAACTTTCTGAATATTCCTCCTTCCTGAAAATCTTTACGGCAATTAGTTTTATCTCAACATCGTTGGAATTTTTATTTGATAAACTGGACTTTTCTGGAAGGATTTGATTGGTGATTTGGGAATTTTAATTCTTCACCTATCTTCGACATTGACACACAAAAGTATACACACGATAAATTTTAAAATCTTTGTTTTCATTGGACTTGTTTTGATAGAACGTTAACAAAACACTTCAAAAAACTTCTCATTTTTATTTTTGAGAAAATGAATTTTAAACTTTTTTTTGGAGACCTATCATTTACCTTTAGAGTTTTTCAATTTAATTATTACCAATGTACGCTACAGATTCGATTTTAAAAATATAAGGTTTCTTTATAATAAGATTTAAGTGGAGTGTATTAATTCAATCGGAATTTTTAAATATCTGCCATTTTCGATTTTCACAATATTAGGATGATTAATAGGATTTCTAAATTTTATCATCATAATGGTATTGTTAGTAAAAATTACATTGATGAAGTTTATTCAATCAATTATAAGTTTGATAAATAAATTAATAAATTTTAATAATAGAAATAAAAGTAAAAAAAATAGTTAATTTTACTGGAAATACTATTAATAATTATCACAAGATCTATCTATCTTGTCATGTGAAATTTAATGTTCCATAATAAAATATAAAATAAATTTTGACAATGATTATAAGCTACTTTTAAAATACAACATCAAATTCCATTTTATATTACACAATGCTTCTGTATTTAAATTATTAATAATATTTTTCCTACGCTTCATATAATTTCTGACAACTTATGGTAAATTAAAGAAAATATTTCTTTTTAACCAATCAAACAGGTCTTAATTATACAAAACCTAATAATATACAGATGGAATCAATTTTTTTGTATTATCAGTATGTTTAATATATTGATTTTTTGTTTTCATTTAATTTTTCCTATGAGAATTTAGGTTCGGCTAAATAATAATAAGTATTATTATTATTAAGTTTTTACTGAAGATAAAGTTATATACATGCATTTTTGCATGATTAAAAATCAATTTATTGGAAGAAAAGCATCCAATAATTTTTTAAAAAATAAAATTAAATAATAAAGCAACATTAAGCTAAGTATCTAAGAGAGGAATTGAAATTATTTGAGATATTTATTGAGAAAAATCCTTTTAAATGAAAATTTAATCATCTATACTTTTAATATTCTAAGACCTTAAGATAAAAATTAGTAAATATTGATTTTTAAAAGTCTCTGGTCAGTCTGATGATGAAGATTAAGAATGTTATTTAGGTCACAGATTTCTAAATTAATTAATCTATTTTTTACTTAGTAAATAGAAATCGATTTCAATTATAAAATCGATTTTTTTGTTACTTATAATTTGTCACAGCTGATTAAATGAGTCCGATTTACAAAAAAAATATTTTAGGTCTTTTTATTTAACAGTTAAAAAAGTTTTTATGTTTTCCATTTCTTCACTGATATTTTTAAAGATCCTTTCAGTTTTTCAAAAAATCTTTTACTAGTACAATCTATCTTTTTGTCTAATAGAATTGTTCACATTCTTAGAATCATTTTAAATTAACATGAGATTATAAATAAACCATACATTGTGTTTAATTGATCCGAATAGATTTTTAGTGTATGATCAATGGATAAATTTTATGTTGAGTTTTTGATGTTCAGTTATTTAAGAAAATAGTTTCAAAACAATTCTTTTTTCAACCTGAGGTGTTTTTCAAAGACCACCACTGTTGATTTGTCATAGGACAAAGGTACTCCGAAAATCACGATTCATCATGAAATATTGATCTTTAATTTATTCATAAATTCTGGTCCTTAACGATTTTGCTTTCATGTCCTCATCTAATTCGGAAAGAAAATAAATTCTCAGATATAAAAAATAATGAAACGTCAATAATGAAAAAAATAAATCAAAAACTGAATAAATAATTTGTAAAAACCAAAATGAATAATCATTTTTTAATATTCATTTATGAATGATTAAGTACAATCATTAGTTAAAAATATTTTTTGAAAATCAGTGAACTTATTTTTGAAAATAATTTGTAAAAACTAAGAAAATTATAGATAATTTTTTATTCATCATATTTTACTTTATTATTTATTTGAAAAAACGCTTTAATAATAATTATTAAATATTATCATAATACTTCACAAGATCTATATTAAATTGAAATTAATTAATGAATAACTTGTTTTAATGTGATTTAAGAGATAAAATATTTCTAGTAAGGAAAAATAATAATGAAGACAAAATTTCACTTTATTATACATAAAAGGATGTATTTTATACTAAAATTGAAAATACTGAGCTGAGTTTGGTATACAAAAAATATATTGGTGAATTTGTGGTATTTTTTTTCTATTTCAATCATTGTGTTGAGTTAAGTAGGAAGAATTGTGAATCATTTTACAGTAATTTGATGCTGCTGAGCAAAGTTAAAATGAAAATATTGTTGTGACATCGAAATACTTATCCGCATTGTCTTGCTTGATTTTTAACTTAAATCGATCCGGTTACGTGAGGTGATAAAATTATTTCACAAAATTCCAATAAATATTCTCCTTATAATGTTAGGTGATATTAATTAATCTAATATTAATAATTCTAAAATATTGATTATAATTTATTAGTAAAATAATTAACATGATTTTAAATAATGTTTACCTTTTTTGTCTTTATTGCCAGTCATTTTTGTCGCTAAGAATACTTATTATTATTGTTTAGAAATATCTGGTGATCAATATTTCAATCAAAATGTTTTTCTTTATTTTTTCTCTATTACCAATCAATGTTTTAAATATATTTATTATTAAAAAAAGAAAAATGAGGCAGTCCGAACTTAAAAGTTATTTAACATTTAAATTAATCAGTTTAGATTTCTTTTTTTAAGATTTTAAGTGGATGTTCAGAAGTTTTCTTTATTGTATATCTTCGAAATTGATTTTGTATTATCAAAATTATATTATTGACTCGAATTTATTTTATAAAATCTATTTTTTAAATTAGAATAATTTTCTTTTTGATAATTATCTTACTCAATCTATTTTTCAATTATTACTATATTATATTATAATTCACCATGTTTAACTAATTATGGGCTTCTCGAATATGTTATAGTAAAAAAAAGTCTTTCGGATTGAGAAATGATCTTAGTAATTGAAGGACAAATCATAATGGGCCTTTTTGTTTGTTTCGCAGAATTTGGGAAATTGAATTATTTGATATTTTTACTACCTAATTGATTTTTCCGGTCATATAAAAAACAGTTCTCTTTCTAGAACAATTTAAATAACAAATTTTCATTTACCTTATTAAGATAATGTTCTTGAAGCTTTATTGTATAAGTTGATTAATGAAAAATAATCTTTTCTATATTATTTTTCTCAACATTAAAGATACTTTGAGTTGTTCTTTCTACAGGTGTCATTTTTGGTTTCTCGGTTAATTTTATTTTCTCAATTTATAAACTTTTCACTTTTACAAATCATTGTGAATAGTTAAGATTTTGTTTATCATGAAGCTGTCTTTTAAATTTTAAAAGTAAACCTTGAAATATATCGAAGGGGGAATTCTTCTGATTTACATGTTATTGATTGGTAAGAGGTGATAAAATGAGCTTTGATTTTTTCTGGACTTTCCAGACATAAATGGTATTAAATCAAATATATTTATTATAATGTATTAAAATATATTGATTAAAATTATTACTCTAAAATTTTTTGAATAAGTTTCAGCTTATATCAGGAAACATGATTATGCTATTTAAAATTTAATTAAAAACTATAATCTAATCTTTTAATTTCTCGTTTAATGAAAATGTAGGTCATTTGATGTTTCTATTATCCTTTATATTTCTTTAACTGATTCTATACTTTTCTTGTTCTTGTCAATTGTCAAAATTAATTGAACAGACTTAACTGACAGTGGTTTCTGTTACTGGAATTACCTGCGTGGTCATAAAATTGTCGCTTTATATCCCCTTATTAATGTGTCTGTTTAGGATTGGCTATTAATATCTACATAGTGAAAAGTAACAGGAATTAAATTATTTTTTTATCTTATCATGAAAGTAAACGTTAGGATATTGTTATTATAATAAAATAAAATTGTCTTATGTTTATTATTATTTAAAAAAAAATTTTTTTTCAATATAATTCTCAGTGATAAATTTCAGTTTTATTTCATGAATTTTTTTATTCATATATTTTTGAATTAATTTTCATTTTAAAATCAACATAATTTTAATGTCCCACTTAAATCATTTCCATGAACTTTTAGCTCCTAATTAATTATATATATATTATTTTCAAGGATTCAGCAATTGGAAGACAATGCCACAACCTGGCAGAAATCTGCCTCAGAACATACCTCTGTTTCATTTCCAAACCAAGAAGCGACCCAAAAACAATTTCAACGACGACTTATTCAGCAGGGCATGATTAGTGAAAATGATATTATCAAATGTACCCGTCCTAGTTCTGAATCAGATCAATTACAAAGACGAAAAGTCACTATTTTAAATGGTTCACTTTCTTTCAATGATCCTCGTGTCCAATTGGTTCGAAAAAACAATCCTGTTCAAAATGTTTCTACAATCAGTTATCCAAGTAATTATAATAATAAACTATAACATTATATTATAATTTTAATTATTATCATTATTTAAAATTTTATTATTTATTTTATTAGGATTTATGGACTAACAAATAAAAATAAGGATACACGAAAGAAAAAAATCAAATTTTTCGAAAATATTGATCATCATTCCATCAAATGTTCAATATTCAATTAAATATAAGAAACCAGACAATATTGATTATTTTATATTTTAAGAAAATTTAGATATTGATTTTCTATTGTTTTATTTTACTGAAGTTTCAATAAAAAAGAAACGGTGTAAAAGGTATATTCTAAAGTAGCCACTATTCTTAAAAATAAAAGATTTCAATTGATTTTCTCATTTCAATATTCTTTATTTTTGCTTTTAAATAAATTGAATACGGAATTAATTTTTATTAATATTTGGAAAATTTATACGGAGGAGTAATGTTGAAAAAGTAATTATGATCTGACAAAAGAGGAATGATGTCGATGATAATGTCCTCAATTATTATGATATACTTTTTTTTTTCTCCGACCTTCCGTTTAAAAAATGATTTTAAAATAATTTTCCTAATTAAAACATCTTAGTTATTATATTTCCAAAAATGAGAAGCAATTGATTTTTGTAATATTTCATTAATCCAGAATATCTTTCTATAATAATTCGTACGTTTTAAAATATTATTTTTATTTAATTAGTGATTTTTTTAAATAGTTTTTATCAATTAAATTATCGAACAAATTTCTTTTTGCAATAAGAGATAATAAAGATATTATTAATAAAACGAAACGATAAAAAATGAAACTTAAGGAAATAATAATATCAATAAATCATTCTGTATATTTATGTTTATATACAGATAAAAAATGGTAATAACAAAAATATTTTTATATTAATGTTAACAATATTTAATAATAAATGCTGAAAATTGTAATGATCACAATAAGAATAATAATTAGAATTATTATTGAAAAATTTATTGAGTAAAAATGTATCTACGACATTTTGTATTTTTCAAAACTTTAAATAAATATTATTGAATTGATTTTCTTAATGAAATTTATTTTTTTTATAACTTTTCGGTTTTTTTCTAACATCTGTACACTTTATTTTTTTTAATATTTCATTTAATTTTTGCAAAATATATAGAGAAAATTAATTTTTATATTTCAATAAAAACAATTTCTTTCTAAAGAAAATTTTTTTGCCAAATTAATACAATTTATAAAGAGAATTAATCGTTTGAGAAATGAGTTATTTTTGAGTAGCACACTTTGGTTAGTTTCACATTTATTCTTTGAATTTAACACCACACAACAATGTTAGCAAAATTTTTGATGAGCAAATTTTATAAATAAAACTGACAGCACCAGGATTAAAAATTAAAATTCAGAACAATGGCTATACCAAATTTTAATGATACATAATCTCATTGATAACTTGCTTGAGAAAGTATATTTATTTTACAAATATCTGATCTCAAAAAAATAATAACTTAATATTAATAATAAAAAAATACTAATAATAATTAAACGAATCTTAATTTTCTATGACTATTATAGATAATATGAATTTAAGACATGAATTAGTTTTATCCTTTGTTAAATTTCAATTTTGGTTGACAATGCCGATTTTACTATACTATTTTGATATAGTATTTTGAAAAATTTGTTTTCACTTTTATTGCTTATTTCATTTAAAGGGGTTGTGGAAAATCCAAATCGATATTTGCCTGTTGTACAGTCTCTGGACCAAAGAAACCTTGTTTTTAACAGAGTAGTGTTAGACAAAAATGTAAGTCAACTCTAAGAACATTATATAACGGTCGTTGGGTATGATGGTTTTTGTAGAATTCTTTACCATTTTCTCAATCAGTTAATCATAATCACAATCACCACCATAACCATCACCATCCGAAATCGTGGAGTTGTCAAAACGTTTCGAATGTAGAGCTCAGTGACGAAGAATTTATTCTCGACTCAGAATTTCCAAATTCTCGCAATGTAAGATTCGCTTTCCATTCGTGTTTCCTTTATTTAATAATTTTATTTTAATCATCTCAAATAGATCATGTATTCTTTCGATCACAGTCTTTCTGATTCGCTCCGATAATCGATGTCCGGGCGATTTTTCGCTCAAACTTCATTTAATTTAATTTTATAGACTCATTTTTTTTATAAAATAATCATTTTTGAAAAATAAAATTGAAATTTTGGTTCATTTAATTATTCCTTTTATGAATTCCATCGAAAATTATTGATCAAAAAATGTGTTTGATCTTTTAAATAAGTTTCTTTGGATATTTTACAACAGTAAATCGATAGACTTGTTTTCCCACCTTGTCAATAAAAAGCAAATGATTATTTCCTTTTATATTTCTCTTTCCCTTTTGCTTTTTTATATTATTTATATCATTAGATTGAAATAATATTTTTCTGTCCCATATGTTTCTTCAAAAATGTTGAAAATAGATAACTATATCAATTTATTATATTAAATTTTTAAAATCCAATAAAAAATTTCATCCTGGAGAATGGATCGGTTTTAGCTCAATAATTGAGAAAAATTAATTGAATTTATTTGTTATCGTGGTAAGTGAATGTTGAACATAGATCAATATTGATTTTACTAAACGAAAAGTTATTGTTATTCAATCTGATGAAAATATTTTATTAAATCACTATTATGATTACGGTTTTACTTAAAATTGATATAATTTAATCGATATTTATTTTTTAAAGTTTCAATACAGTTGTGGAAGGATTTTTGGTGATTAATGTTTCGAAATATGTTGTAAAATAAGCAAAAAGACATCTTTGAGACGTGTCATTTTTAAATTAAAAATACAAGGTAAATCTTAAAATTCAAAGATTTTTCTTAATTTACGTTTTTCATTTGAACGAGGGAAAATCTTGACATTTTCTTTGTAAGGGTAAGGGTAGTTCGAAATTACACATGTGAAAAATATTATACCGATATAAAAAGAGAACCGATTATCCCTTTCACAATCTTCAGTTTTTTAATTTTAACTTTTTTCCAACTGCATATCGTAATGTAATTCCCACAGGGATTTGAAGTCCGTCAATTTTCAAATCATCATTACACCTACTTATCGCTTTGTTTTTAAATTTTTTAGAATTTACAATTAAATTTAAACTCTTCATTTTTCTATTTTTTCTTCATTTCTCTCCCTTTTCTCATACTTTATTTCTTCTAATTTGAAATCGAAACTATCTCAAGTAAAATAAAAATTAATTTTATCTTATCTTAAAAATGTTTTTTATGATTTTTTAAAAAAATTTTGAATACAAAATTATCGATTTCATGTTATTTTTTGAGAAAATTTAGAATTCTTCTTTTGAGGTTCGCTCAAATAATTAAAAAAATAAATGAGAATAATTAAATTTATAAATATTTGTAGAATAGTAAAATACTGTTGAGAACATGGGATAAATTGCCTAATAAAATTCTTTTTGAATTTTCAATTTTAACCATTTTATAGAAAACTGTAAATGGTTTTATTATAGATTTTATTCATAAATCAGATCTTTCTCAAATATTATTGACATTTTTAAAATAAAAATAATTTTGCAATGAATGAAGTAAAAGAGAATCTGTTGGGCTTAATGTGACGACACATAATGAATGTCTAAATAAAATACGTAAAACTTTTGAAATGGGAATGATATTTCGTGTTGTTCATATATTTTCTTTTTTTATTGATTTTTTCTGAAAAAAAATCTTTTTTTTTCATTTTAAATTATCAATGATTATTGTCTTCTTTCGTCTCTGAAATGTTAATTTGTGTTGTGCCATTTGTAAAGTTCTCAACCAATCGAAATTCATGTAGCTGTATTTCAATAAATATTTGTGAAACATTTAGGTTATCTGAAATCATAGGTGTTATGGGTAGTTGGTTTGATTCGATCATCCCATTCTTTCGTTGACAGAGGCAGGATTCTTGAAGATTAATAATAAAGCCCCTGATTGACATTTAAAATACAATGTTGACAGTTTCCTCTTATTTTTATACAAAAATAACGTTCAGTCAAAAGTAACAGTCAAATATATTAAATACTAGAATTTCAATTTTTGTTTTCAATTTTTTTTCTAACTTTTTCCATTTACGAACGCGGATAACTTTACATTTTTGATTTAAACTTTTCGTAAAAAAGAAATAGTTTCGATAAAGAAAGAAATTTTTTATAAAAGTAATCATATTACAAATTTATCCCTACTCATTAGTTATCGTTATAATTTTAATATTCATTTAGAATTGAAATATTCTATTTGATTTTTATTTAAATTTTAAAAATCTATATTTATTAATAAATTTAATTATGGACAAGTTATGAGTGGAAAAATTAGTATGATGATAATTTTTTAATAGAATTCAAACTTCATTTCTTCATTGCATAATACACCAAAGTCTCAGTGTCATTCAAGTACATCCATAAGTGAGCCCAGTTATCATATATCAAATTTCAAGCCTTATCAGAATTCAGATCCCGAGGTATATTTATCGTTAAGATATTTAATATAATTATATTATAATCAATCATGTCTCAGATTTTCTCACATAATTATCGTCAGGATGAATCTGCTGATCCTACTATACATTTCTTACCTTCTCCTGGAAGACAGATAATGGATTTGCCATGGGATATTTAGCGGGGACTTTTCCTGCTGTATTCATTATCATGAAATTGCGGACAATTGGAATTCCATATTTTCATATATTGAAAAATTAAATTTACTTAGTCTTTCGAATCTAATTTTACATTGGGAATAGATTACTAACTTTGATTGTTTTTGTTTGTGTGCATCAGTGTGTGTAGTTACCTTTGTATTTTTATACTTTAAAGAGTGTTATTATTATTAATACTACTATTACTATTATTGCTTCTACTACCACTTATAGTAGATATATCATTATTATACTTATTTCTATCATTTTTAATATTGATTATAAATCGAATGTTTCACAACCTCCCTGTTGTATCTGTGTACTATAATATCTTGAATTTAAATAGATATTTTGTGTTAATTAATTTTATTTTAGAAATTCTTACTGTTTATCCATTTTTTGACTCATGTTGACAATTGAAACTGCATCAAAAACATAAAATCAATACAAATTTTCCAAAACTATTAAGGATATTAAAATTACAGTGATATAACATGCTTGGTATATAAGGTCATATAACTGATCTGTATAACCCCAAAATAGTTCTGTGCTTTATATATTTATATATCAATTATTTAGCAGTATTCAAGGATTAAATGGTTCTCTGTAATCTCAAAAATAATTAATAATTAGCATTTACTGAATATTATAATGCGATGTTAGAAATGTTGATGGGTGCTTGTGAAAATAAATGATTTGTGGAGGATTGTTATTAGCTTGTCCAGTATGAAATGTCGTATTTTTAGTAGTCAATAAAATAAGTCATAAAATTTGGACAAATAAAATTTATTAATTAAAATATTCTCCATTACAGTTTATACACTTTTGCCAACGAGATAATAATTTATTTATTCCATCCTTATAAAATTCCTGACTTCTAGATTCAAAAACCTGGCTATGTCCTG